>OU342632.1:37392458-37549476 GCA_910589415.1 Malachius bipustulatus
ATCTAGCACGCCGAAAACAATATAATATCAGAACAAACGAGGGTTGTCAAGGAGTTGTAATTTCTTGTTTTTTGTGTTAATGTTTCCTCCAACCACCTTAACTAGTAATACCGGTGTTACTGGTATAGGCGTTAATAATAATAATTGCTTCTGTGGTTTTAATGTCATATTAAATGTTAATTATTACTCCTTGACGACCCTCGTTTGTTATGATATTATATTGTTTTCGGCGTGCTAGATATGTCTCGATTTAAAAAAATCGTGTGACATTGCATTCAGAAAGAAGTCAACAATCCTGTCGAGCAAAAAAAATATGGGGGTGTCATTTGAAAAAAAAAAGTAGGGGATGATTACTTAGGGGTGGAAAGGCGTAAAGCGGCATTGAGGGTGCAGCTGCAAAGCCTTAGGGGTATGGTTGAAATTTCCCGAATTTCATTTGTTTATTTTTTTAAATAACGCGGATATCCCTTGATAAAGAAATCTTGGGACACCCTGTATACAGGGTGTCCCATAATATGTGGGCAATCTCCCGGATTTGGGTAAATTTCGTAAAAATAAATGAAAAAATAGCTATAAAATTAATTCCTCAGAGACACCCCTACAAAGATATTAGCTGTTGAAGTTGAGAGTTGAAAATCAATTTTTTGCCATAGCTTTTTTATTTCTTGACCGATTTTGATAGTTTTTGGTTTTATTTTGTATTATTTGGGACTGTTTAGAATAGTGTTTCCTAATCTTTGGTAGCACATGCATAGACCTCGGGATGGCATAACCCCCTCATTCACTTGAAAGAAAACAATGAAAATAATAATTTTACATATTTTTTAAGTTAATTTTCTTTCTATTTGATATTTTTTACATAAAAAATGTATCCTTATTTATTTCGATGGAGCGAACCGTTATCGAGATAAACGTCCTTCTAATAGGTGATGCGTCGCAGGAACTTTCTAAATTTCAAGTAAATTTTAACAAGATGGCTGACCTTTGACAGTAAATTGAGCAGAAAACAAAACAATAACTTAATTAAATACACGTCAAATAGTGTCAAAGATTTCATTTCATGCAGATTCAATTCTAAACTGATTTTAAAATGAGCTACACAAACGCTGAATACGCAGAAAATCAGTTAGATTTGAATCTGCATGAAATGAAATCTTTGACACTGACGTGTATTTAATTAAGTTATTGTTTTGTTTCCTGCTCAATTTACTGTCAAAGGTCAGCCATTTTGTTAAAATTTACTTGACATTTAGAAAGTTCCTGCGACGCATCACCTATTAGAATGACGTTTATCTCGATAACGGTTCGCTCTATCGAAATAAATAATGATACATTTTTTATGTAAAAAATATCAAATAAAAAGAAAATTAACCTTAAAAAACTGTAAAATTATTATTTTTATTGTTTTCTTTCAAGTGAATGAAGGGGTTGTGCCATCCCGAGGTCTATGTATGTGCTACTAAAGATTATGAAACACTATTCTAAACAGTCCAAAATAATACAGAATAAAACCAAAAATTATCAAAATCGTTCAAGAAATAAAAAAGTTATTGCAAAAAATTGATTTTCAACCCTCAACTTCAACAGCTAATATCTTTGTAGGGGTGTCTCTGAGGAATTAATTTTATAGCTATTTTTTCATTTATTTTTACGAAATATACCCAAATCCGGGAGATTGCCCACATATTATGGGACACCCTGTATAATGCAGCGAAGGAAAACTCAATTATTTTTCTTCGGTGCTTCACCCAGTATCTCGAAAACGAAGGAGTCTTTAATAAGTCAAGTGTTTAGTTATTGTCAAGCCAAGTATATATCTGTTATTTTGATACATATAGAATCTGCTATTGAAGTTTGACCTCAGTTATCGAAAACACCCTGTATAAAAAATAATAAGAATATTTTCTGTTGCTATAGAGCCAGAAATCGTATTTGTCAAAATGCTGACGTCATCAAATGAATGAGTTGTCTAATCAATTTGATTAAAAATTGGGCGATTGCCATTAAAAAAATGTTGCAATGTTATCATCTGAATTGTTGATTTTTGTAGTTGACGAAATTGATAATTCCTGTGACGTTTCTTTTGAAATCGCTTTGTCAGGGCGATGCTGTTTATTAAAAGCGCATCTTCTGTCTTTTAACGTATTATTATGACGTCATTGTCTTTTGGCCGATGACGACATCATCATTCTTTTTATGAAAAACCCCCTATTTGATGTGATACATGTTGCAAAGGGAATATTTTTCGCTAAATTAAATTTTTTTCTCGAAAAAAAAAGAAGAAAAAATTATTATTTTTGAAAATGAGATCATCGTAGGTATGTATACCAAATCTCGAAGATCTTTTTAAGGAGCACTACATTACTAGAAAGTTCGTAAACTTATATGTTTGTAAACTCAAAAAGTTACGCCTCGTCAACTTAATTTAGACATTTTTTGAATTTTTACTTTGTAAGTATATCAACAATAATTGCAAGTTTGACATGCATTAACTTTATGAATTTGTGAATATAAATGTGAGACTCTCGAAAAATGTTCTTCTTAGAGAGATTTTCAAAATGATGTACCTTCTTTTAAAAAAATATTTTTTTCTTATTATCTTTTAAAATTAAAAAAAGTCTAAAAAAATTAAACTTGCTAAGAAAATCTTTCCAAAGATGAACCTCAAGTTGGGGGGTTTCATCAAAAACTAATGACGTCATAGTAATATGTTTCACTTCATAAGACTGCAGTTTCAAAAAACAACATCGAAATGTCATTTATTTTAATGAATTATGTTCCAAATTTTTTGATAACACTATTGTTTATTATGAATTTGGTTAAAAAAAAACAACGATCTTACTATAATAAGGGTTGCAAAAAAGTTCGTAATCTTCCAGACTCTCCAAACTAAACAAATTATAAATTTCGATTGTATGTTTGATAGGTATTGAATCATATTAGACCTACTTATAGGTATCAAGCTTAAATCTTACTTTTTGTTACAACCAAACACCAAACCTACCTCCACATATTCACACGAGTAATACGCTCTTTCCTCCGCAGACAGACAGTTAAATGCAGGAAAACTATCAGGGACAGAAAGCCATCCAGCGGGAGTCCCATCGGTACATTAACGAGTTAATTTAGCAAAACGGCCTGAAAAGGTGCTTTAGACCGTGGAATTGTCGCAGAGAAACGGTAGGTAAGAGGCTCAGGCTCAACTATCCACCCTACGCTCGAATCATGGCTTTGTGTTTACAATCCACTGGTCCAGCAGCCCAGGATTATTAGTTTTTGATTCACGTTCACCCCTCAATGCTTAGAGTGAGGATTGATCATAAGTGGGAGCGTCTGTTGTCTTGTTCGATATTTTTATTGCTCTTTATCAAGATTAAAGAATGTCATATCAAAGCTGGATCGTCTTAACTTTTATTGAACATACAACTTGCAGTTTTCTTGACTTTCACGAATTATTCTAGAATGAGGAAATTATAGCTTTAATGGTAATGGCCAGACGAGGGGTTTTGGAAAGAGGTCAGAAAATCGCCTTCAGAATCAGACTACTTAATTATTGTCCAAATTAGCTAAAGGGAGAGAGTATTTTAGTATTTTATAGAAGGCGATGTCCTATAACCTCCAACGTTAAACTGTTTTTTTTTACAATAAATTCGTTCCTTAGGTATTCGTTTCAAGCACTCAAATCATCTAAGCATGCCCACCTTCCAATATTTTTTCCCTAAGAGGTTCCTTTTCTGAAATTTTATTATTGGTCTGATATGTAGTATGTAGTCGTTCCAAGTTGCCATGTTCCCATAATTTACTATGTACTTCAATTTTAATGTCCTGAGTTAACGTTCTTATATTAATATAATAATTATAATTTTTAAATATAATTAAAAAAAATAATAATTATATTTTTCCCTAAACGGTTCCTGCATGCACCGATGAACCTTTACCCTTCCATTGGATACGTGTTCCACGTTTTTGCGATTTTTTTTTGTCATATACAAGGCATCAATCTCAACATTTTCAATCCAACCATTTCTATTTTTGTTCCCTGAGCTCATCAGTTTACAGTCTTTTGCTTTTGGTTTTCCTCTTTTGTCAATTGCTTTTCCTTATTTGTCAAATGAGTTTCTTATTTTTCTATCTATCAATGATTATAGTCATTGATTTATCAATCAATTTCCTTTTATGTCAAATCAGTTTCACTTTATGTCAATTGCTTTTCCCGCATTTAGTTGCAGTGACAGTATCATAATATTGGAAAAGCATTTGATAAAAAAGGAATCTCATTTGACAAAAGAGGAATTTCAATTGAAAAATCACACTGACGTTTGAAATAAATGGGAAAAGCATTTGACAAATTAGGAAAAGCAATTGACAAAAGAGGAAAACCAAAAGCAAAAGACTGTATTCTCTAAACGTTTCACGTATTGAACCTTGGAAAAACTCATGTTACCATTTGGCCATATTTCATTGTCAACATCTCATCAATCTTAGCAATTGCCACTTCTATTTTTGTCTCCTTTATGAGAGCTCACAATCACATTGATGGAAGTTTTTCTGTAAGAGGTTCCTGTATCGAATATTCACCATTTCTCTGATGTACCCAATTCATGTTACCATTTTTGCTTATCATACACACATCAATCCTAATATTTTCTAATTACCACTTCAATTTATTGTGTCCCCCGAGCTAAAGTTCTTGGACTCATTTTTCTTTAAACGATTCCCACACCGAACTTTTACTCTTCATCTGATGTACTCCTATCATCTTACAATTATTTTTACATTGACCCTTAAGCACATAAGTCATACGACACTCATAAATCTTAGCATTTCATTTCTTACCATCTTACCACTTCCATTTATTTCTTCTTTTAATTAGTTCACTTTTATGAACCGTTCCTCTGATGTACTCGCTCAATCCTATAATTTTGCTATTTTTATTTGTCGCACACTCATCAATCTTTATATTTGCAAAATTACCACTTCCATTTTTATCCCCTGAGCTAAAGTTCTTGGACATTTTCCTTTAAACGGTTACCGTACGGAACTTTTACCTTTCGTCTGATGTACTCGTCTCATCTTATCATTTTTACATTTTCCCTTATCACATGACACTCATAAATCTTAGTATTTTTATTCTTACCACTTCCATTTATGTCTTCTGAGCTAAGTTTCCATGTTGTCGTTTTCATCGTCCTGTCGCCCTGCGCCATGCCCATCCATCTAAGTGTTGTCAAGCTTACTACTTCCATATTCTTTGATATGTTTTTCTGAACGGTTCATGAGCATTTACTCTTTTTACTGTTTTGTTGATCTACTCATTGCGTTTTACCATTTTGCCACTGATCCTGATGGTCACACAAGTTTTCATACTTAATATTTCTATTTAGATAGTCTCCTGAGCTAAATTTCATGAAATATTTTCTCTTAACGGTGCCTGTATCAAATCTTGACCGTTCTTCTGATGTGCTCGCTCAATGCGCTCATTTTGTAATTTTTGATTTTCACACACTCATAATATCAATCCCAACATTTTCAAAATTAACACTTCCATTTTTGTCACCCGAGATAAAGTTTTTGGGCATTTTTCTTTAAACGGTCCCGGAACAAACTTTAATTACCTTTCATCTGATGTACCGTTTCATCTTATCATTATTCAATTTTCCCTTATCACACGACACTTCATAAATCTTAAGCATATCTTCATTCTTATACCACTTAAAGGTATTAATATCTTCTGAGCTAAGCTTCATGAAAATGTTTCTCTTAACGGTTCCTTGATGTTTAATACTTGCTCAATGCGCTCATTTTTCAATTTTTCCTTGTCACACGCTCATCAATCTCTTAGTAACATTTTCAGTCTTATACCATCACTTCCATTTTTCTCTTCTGAGCTAAGTTTCATTGTAATTTTTATCAAGCGTTTCATTTTCCGGAATTGACCGTTATTCTGATTATGCTCGTTCTTGTTGGCCATGTTGGCCCTTTTTCCCATGACTGTCGTCCTGTCGTTATGTCATACCCATCACTCATCCATCTGAGTCTTTTCAAGTTTACTACTTCTATGTTTGTCCCCTGAGTTACAGTTCTTTGATGTTTTTCTCTAAAGGCCTTTACTTGTTTCATAAGCCTTTACTATTTTTACTGTTCCATTGATCTACTCATTTCATGTTACCATTTTGCAATTTTTCCTCATCAATCACTCATCAATCTTATATTACTTCCATTCTGACACTTCTTTCATTTTTGTCCTCTGAGCAACGTTACATGGAAATTTTCCTGCAAACAATTCCTGTACAGAATTGTTACCATTCAGTTACCATACAGAATAATTGTTACCATGCACTGACGTATTCAGCCCATGTTACCATTTTGCAATTTTTCCTTGTCACACACTTATCAATCTTAACATTTTCTTACTTACCACTTTCACTTTTGGCTTCTAAAAAATTTTTCACAAATGTTTCTCTAAACGGTTTTTACCAAACCATTATTGCCGTTATCGTATATACTCGTTTCATGTCACCATGTTTATATTTTCTTTGTTATTTTTCTGATGCAAATATTACCATTCTCTTGGGCTCTTGTTAGTCAATATGACTTATTGATTCTGTACTTTATTTATTTTTGTCTTAAGTCACCACAGTTTTCAGGTTCGACAATAGATATGCAAACATGCAGCAGCTCTATTCCTATTCCTTCTCTCGCAAGCACATCCATGACCAAACAGACACGAAACACATTGAGAGAAAAACTCATCTTTATATACCAGCACTACTTACTACTGAACTCTCGCAGCTTCCCCAAACATCTGCTTCCCCCAAACAATGCGTCATAAATTTTCCTGGTGCCTTCTTTGGGAAATTTGCGAACAAAATGTCTCGGTTGAAACCGGGAAAAATGAATCCACTGTTGCATTTTTTCAATGCCCAGTTTCAGTTTGGTGTAATAATAGGGCTCTTCAATCAGAGGTGAAGATCATAACCAGATCGGTTGAATAATTATTCAGAGAGATACAGAGTATTCAACATTGTTAGAAAATTAACTTAAACAACTTTCCCAAAAAAATCAATTCAACTGAAGAATAATCATCCTTGACATATTACAAGATTAAAATCATTCAACTGGATGCAGCCCTTTGCATGTGTCACTCAAAAACTCCTATAAAGAGAATACTAGCTCTGAGGTAACGTCCCGAATGAGTCTATTTTAGCGTGTGATTCCTGTCAAGTATCCTGCATTTACGGGGAGTGCCACAGTGGCATATTGTGTCTCATCACGTTTTATTAAGTCGAGCTGCCGGCTTTTGAAGGTACAGCTCGTCTGTGTACGCTTCAAGGGACTTACACGGAGTTAGTTGGGAAAATGTTTTCTAAACTGAAGAATATTCGCTGTGTAGTAAACGTGCGAAATCAAAATAAGATGTATCCTTTATGGTTCCACACAATGTAACAACAACAATATATTCTGAAGTCACCCGGGCGTGCTCTGCAAATCTTTATATGAAATTCATACGATCTTGGTGGTTTGAAACCTCACACATTCACCATAGGTAGGTTGCTTTCGTATTATTATGCGGGTTCTCATATAATTTAACAATCACGAATAATAATGGGGAGAAGCGTCATAAAACCGTTAGCAAATTCTTGAAATTTTACAAAAGTTATCTTTTCTTGTCGTCAACGTTAGCTTTCAAAATCTTCCACATCTACTCAAAAAATAAAAAGTCAAAAGGTCTTTGTTAAGTTGAATGAACTCCAAAGTGTCCAAAATTTTATCTAAGATGAAACGAATCAAACGATCAAACAACTCTGATGGGTCTTTCGAATTTAAATGAACGCTGAACTGTAATTCTTTGATAAAATAATAAAAAATATGAAGAGCTAGAATGAGGAACCTATGGGATGTTTTGTAATTACTGAATATGAGAGTGGTATAGCCTCCCTCAAGATGTTTGAAACGGTGCAATGACAATGCCTATAATCAATCAATCACCTGACCTGATTAATCTTGATTGTATCTGGAAGCACCTCTACCCGGCTTCTTCTTTGTTAAGCTAAACGTTCAACCTTTCTTCTTGCAGTTCTTGCCTTGATTATTCACTCCAAGAGTCAAGGAGAATTAACTATAGTACCAATCAGTAAGCATCGATCTTTCAGGACTCTCCTCAACTAAAGTTCGATGACACAACATAAGGATAATAAACGACAAATTATCTCGATCACGACACGATCATGATATTAATATTCGACAACAATATTAACAAAAACGGCGGCTGCAAGTTCACTTGCCACAACAAAAAACTATGGAGGAAGTACAGCACAAACGAATATACAAAATTATATAAGTATATTCAGAGACGAAACATAAGTAGGCAAAATATACCTACAGTGTGGCCCATTTGTTCTTGAGCTACCCTGTAAAACCTTTATTTATTGTGCGATTTTAACAGGATTTGCTTTAAATGGATTTAAATGGAAAAACTGGATGAACTGTATTTTTGAAGCAAAAAGGTTCATACAAAATCTGGATACGGCACTGGATTCACCACCTCTCAAAATGGTACTATACTAAATTTTATTAACGCACCTGTCAAGTATGGATTTATAGCCACAATAGTTATTTACGTACAGAGGGCCGAAGGAAGAAGATTACGCCCGCGGACGAAGTTTGAGGCCCGACGCGCCAGCGGAGGGCCTTTATTCGGCTAAGGGCGTAATCTTTCCTTCGGGCAGAGGTACGTACAACGTTTTACGCACAATTGCATCAAAACAATAACAATAATATTCCTAATATAAAATAATAATTTTTGACGTTCATTTAAAATTAATTATTTGACAGCAGCGTTTGACGTTGAACAATTAATATAATCGATAAGTCAACTTGTATTAATTTCGCAATTAGACATTCTTCAGAAGCGACTTCTGGTTGATGGAATTGCTTTCCAGAATGTTACCAACTGTGTTTTTAATATTACAAATAATTAATTATATTTATAATATAATCCCAAAGTATGTACCTATTAATAAATAAAGATAACAGTTCAAACAACAAAGCATACATTATTTCATAATCAGCGGGCTTTTTCTCTACTTTACGGCCCGCCGGGCTTTTTCTCTACTTTACGGCCCGCTAGTCGTAAAGTCATTGTTTCCGCCATGGTAACTAAGACGTAAACAACCAATTTTGATTCAATTGTGCGTAAAAATATTATTTCAAGAATTAATATTATTAAATTAAATTAAATTATAAATCCAGTCAAGGTGGAAGTGAACAGGAGATA
The DNA here is from genome assembly GCA_910589415.1 of Malachius bipustulatus. NCBI lineage: Eukaryota > Metazoa > Arthropoda > Insecta > Coleoptera > Melyridae > Malachius > Malachius bipustulatus. Next base: position 37,401,736 of record OU342632.1, read on the forward strand.
AGGCACAGAATAGGGAAAGGCAGGATAGCAACCAAACGATGACACTCCGTTATATGGAATAAAAAGATCCCAAACAACGTGAAAAGGAGGATATACAAAACAATAGTAGAAAGTATTGCAATCTATGGAGCAGAGGTGTGGGAGATATCAAAAAAGAACGAAGAAAAGTTAAACGCGATGGAGATTGATTTCTGGAGGCGCAGCTGCTGTGTATCTAAAATAGAGAGAGTTACAAATGAAACTGTACGTAAGAAAATTGGAGTTACCCTAAACATCATAGATACTATTGAAAGTAAACGTTTAAACTTGTATGGACACCTGAGAAGAATACCAGATGAAAGATGGCCATCTAAAATATGGCACGGCAAACCTGCGCAAAGGAGAAAAAGGGGAAGACCAAGACTATCTTGGAACGATGGAGTGAAACAATTCATGGAAGATAGATGTGTACAGGAAGGAGACTGACAGGATAGAGAGAGGTGGAGGATGCTGTAAAGGATGAGAATCAGTTAGAAAAAGTATTGTCTTAAGTAGTGGGAATCGAACCCAACGTCTCCTGGTTACTCGTCAGGTATTCTGCTTGCTACAGACTACCGAAACCACATGCACCAATTTTCTTTTTTCAGAGTTTCCTTTAATTTTTTTTCCTTTCTCATGAGGGCAATGAAAAAGGATGAGAATTTGTTCGAAAAAGTAACAATGCGTCTCAAATTTGAACCAAATACTTCTCTTCTTCTTTGTCGTAGCTCTCAGCGTCGTGGCCTTCATGAGGGTTGTGCATAGATGGTCCGCCAAAGCTCACGATCCTCTGAGCTGGTCATGATCTCAGACATTGGCCTATTAGTGATTTTATTTGATCATTGAATATCGATTTGAAGACCTTCCTCGCTTTATATAGCCTTCGATTTTGCCTTGGACCTGGACCATCAACTTATTCATTCCTCCTCTTCTTATTACAAGGGCGAAAAACTTTGATTATGTCTTTTAGTTGCTGGCTTCGTTGTTCATTCTTTTAGAATGGATACACTCGTTATATGTGCAGTGTTATGCTATTCTGAGAATTTTTCTGCAGCAAATCATCTCGAAGGCCTCTATCCTCCTGCGACAGACAGTATTTATAATGATCCACGTTTCCGATCCATATCTAGCTTATAGGAAATACCAACGAACTGACCAATCCAAGCCTCACACCTTTAGAAATCGAGTGAACTTTACTGCAAATTTTGGTAAGTCTTCCCAGAGGTGATCTGATCAAATATTTTCTGGTATTCTAACCATTCTAATAAGACTACCAAGGCATGCACGCACGCACCTTGTTAAACCGCCAGTAGACGTCTGGATTCCAGGTACTATGAAAATCGACTATTAATAATTATTTTCTACAGTGTTTTGCTATTGATCTAGAGTGATCCTCAGAGAGTGATCTTATTCAGGCAATCGGGGAAAACACCCTCCTCAATACAAATATTGAACAAGTTTGTCATCAGTGGTAACAATACATTTTCCATTTTCTAGACTATAATGATAATGAGGATCTTGGCATTGCATCCACAATAATAATCTTTAGCGGGATTTCTCCTAAGAGATACCATATCACGCACCTCATTATTAAAGAGACTCGTAAATCTAATTTCACCATGTTCATCAGAAAGCTTACTCAAAAGTGAAAGTTAACTCCTGAAATCGACAACAGTAGGCTCCCAACACGATGTAAACTTAACCGCGATTTTGGAAAAAAAACGAGTTGAATGGACCAGCTAATGCACCAGGTTCATTGGAGAGCCCAGAGCCACGCATGTGACTAATCAACTTCCACACATCTCTATTATGTGGATTGGTGCGTGGAATCTCCCACGAGCCCGTCATAATGCACGTTTCTTCGCTGAAATTATAGCCCGCCCATATCTATATTTCTGTAGTTGAGGATATATTCCATTATAAGATCAAAATGAGAAAAAATGCCGACTGAGATCAATCATTAGGTCCAAAATATTCCTCATCTTACCGATGCCGTTATTGTACTAGTCCAAGATCACCATTATTTCTTCCACCTGTTATCCGGACATGCCTTAATTAGCCCTTGTACAAGAACTTATTTTGTGATACAGTCCATAAGATGCCAGTAAGGCAATGAAATGTAAAGTATCCTAAGCTCAGCAACACTTCCCACTTCCCGGAAAGTACTATAAGAAAAACAGAATAGTTCCCAGTAGAAGAGGAGCTATATACGTACCTATGGATATAACCAAAATTTTTAGTTCATTAACTGTAATCGCGAGTAGCATGTTAAGGAAGTCCACCCAAACAATTCACGCACACCACGCACACGCCACACAAACATTCAACAAAGTATTACAGTCTCATTCAGTCTTTGAAAATAAACCTTATTGTTATTATTTTACATTGTATTCTCTTTCTTTATTTTTTATTATAAAAAATCTATTATCATTGTTATTATTCCTTATCTTTTTCTTGTTTATTGTGTAAGTTTTTTATTTAAATTTTTTCGTGTTCTTTTTTGTTTTTGTTTTCTTTTGTTGTTGTTTTTTGTTTGTTTTTTAATGTATTCTTTCTACATCTATAGGATATGCTTATACAGGGACACTTTTGGATCCAGGAGCCCTCCAGGATCTTTGAAAGCTGCAGTTTACTGATTTGAACGGCCTAAAAGAAGTTCTGATAGATTTTTGGTGCGTCCATTTAATTAAACATTTTATTAAACATCCCCATATTAAACCAAACGGTACACTCATACTTCATGTTTTTTGACGTCAAGGAAACAACTTCATAATAGTAATATAACATATAGTAAAAAAATCACAATTATTAAACACTAGATTGCCGTAGTGTGACAAATAGAGATCGTTGTGTTAATGAATACGGCGTAATGCAGTGAGGTATTTTTAATAACGGAGGGTGACGGTTGCATGGCGCGATGATAAGCGCTCGAATAATAGATATTTGAATGAACGGGCGGCATCCCCGTGACAATTTCAGGCCAAAGTCGCACCCTCCTCGACACTTAGTGTCATATCTGTCTAAAGTGCCGGATTCCTTAGACACCCGCTGCATATAAACACGTCGAGTAGAGTTAGAAGCGACAACGAGCTTATTGATCTTGATTTATTGATTTTATAAAGGGACTATTGCCGTGACGCTTTACGATATTAAACTCTTTTAAGTAGGAGTTACGATTATTCATAAAAGGGATGTATTATCCTTACATGGGTTTATGTTTGAATTTGAGTGTGAATTTTGAAGAACTTATATTGTATAGCATACTATAGACATACATATCAGTCTACTCGATGAAGCCAAAGATAAAAAGTCTCATTCTAAAATTGAGTCAATAAAAGGGGTCAGAAATTTTGATTGAAGACTAAAAGTGCCCATAATTTTTGGTTCCCATTTTTTGAAGCCAAATAAGTGATAAAAATTTCATTAACTGAAAATTTTTCAATAAAATACAGCCTGCTCCCTCATTCCAACTTTCTTAATGTTAGCTGCAATAATTATTGTTTGCTTTAAAATTTACCCCTGTCAGAGATTGCCATTAGTTTATTTTATTTAATTTTTTTTTTTTGAGATTTTTGGAAATGAAACGAAAATATTGTCAACTTTCAATCACTTCCACCTCTGCCAGTGAAAGGCGTAACCAATTTCGTTAATTAGAACGCCATTATACTTACCCAGGATCACTATTTTGCCATAGAGTTAGAGAATAGAAATCAACGAATTAGCAGACTGCCGTTTCTCTTTCTGATATTGGATGAAAATGTTCAAGACTAGAAAATCCCTCACCCAAAAATTTTGAAGTCAAAGTGACATAGTTCTCAAAAAAAAATGTTTAGGTATTTGATTATCTTTTCCGTACGTGCAGCTATAATTTAGCGTCAACTTTTGTACAGGCCGTCGCGTACGTTCTACATTTTTTTAAAGTTTCAAAGTATTGCAATAAAAAAAAATTATGTAAATTTTCCAACTGATCAGAAGAGATTATTCACACCTACAACACCTCAGAAGATTTTGTTCGATTTTTTGCGCAATTGCTGTATTTGAAAATGAAAAAAATCCTTTAAGGTCTCCAGTCTGACTATTTTCTTTATGGCAACCGATGTTTTTAAAATCACGCTAACATACTTATGTTGAACCTCCATTGAAACTTCAGGGAATGATTCAAACACTTATAAGTTTGGAATCGGCCAAGAACTCAATTTCTGTATGGAGTACCCACATCAAAGACCCATATCTGAAATATCTTAGGGATTCTGTTTAGACAATGGAATAATAAAAAAAATCCAGATATTATTTAATCCGACATTCATTTCGAAAATGTCAAGAATTATTGTCTTGTTTGTGTGGGGCAAAAATTTGACGGCGACGAAACCAAATTTCAACTGCATGTTACACAAACCTTATTATTCTGTTACAATTAACTGGTCGAGAACGAAAATTGGATAAACAGCAAAAAAAAAAGCAACCGTGAATGTGTCTCTTCATATACCTAATACGAATAAGGCAGGAAAAGATTGCTGGTATGATCATTATAGAATTCACGAGCAATGAGTAAAACTTAATCTAAGAAACATTTTAATGTTAATAAACAGAACTAAATCATCTTATAACTGCCTCATAGAAAACAAACTTTAATGCACTTGAGATAAATAATTGCAGAAACGTTATCGTACCGATAATACATTTTTCAAATGAAGACATTCTTTAATAAATCCAGATCCTTGTAAGACCATGCATACTGCAGGAAGTTCAAGCATCCCATTCAAAGTGGACGCAAACATAATGCAAGGATGTATGTTGAGGGTAGTACCTACATAGATGCAAGACGTTAAGTAGGAATTATCTACATATGACAGCATATCTCGAATGTCTTGCAAACATAATATAACGTCTTGAGCTCTGAGCCAAGTAAATACCGATTCTCTTCTCTTTCTCTCTCTCTCTCCCTCTCTGATATGCAAACACGAGTGCAGCATCAGATTGTTTTATTGTGTTTGTTCACGAAGGTTGGATGCTGCCAAGAAACTTCCTTTCATCTCCGGGAACTCCGGTAAGAATGTGAGGGAAAATTCTAGTTGACATGCGAGGAATTTTTAATATCGTCCGAGACATTACGATTTTTTCGTTTACCTGAGATGTGGAAGCTTTAAATCACAATCTACAAGAGGACAAGGCTTCTCTGATCTTAGCTCAGCTTTAATACTTTTATTAATAAAATCAACTTTTCCTGTAAGCGACTGTCTCTATGGTAATCAACTACATACTTAGGTACATTGAATTCTTCAGCTAGGCAGTACATTATTTCATAGATGTCGAGCTCAAATTGTAATATTTAAGATTTTTATCATATTTTGATTATTTAATTCCGTTTTGATGATTATTTTCGATTACTTTGTGGTGGTAAAATTGGAAAAATTAGCAAACAGCGAACTATCCGAAACAAAATTAAATATATACCCAACAACCCTTGCTCAAAAAAATTTATCCACACCCAAACCTCTGACGAAATTATATGAAAAGGAATTAAATTAAGTGAGTTTTCTGTTAAAATCTATCAAAAACCTGTTCAAAAATACAAAAAATGTAGCAAAAAAATCATAAAATCAAATTAAAATGTTATTACAGCTCAATTAAAAAAAAACAATCAAAAACCTAAAAGGTTTTGTGCCTTCTAGTGAAGCTGGTCAGCCTTATGAAGAACCTCGCTTAAGGCAGCTTCCTATGGTGCGGGCATTGGCAAGCCATAGCCTTGGCAAATCAGCTTGCCAAGTCACAAGTTAATGCATATCGTGGGAATAGCTTTACAAGCCGAAACTGTGTCTTCTAAACTCCAACTGACAGGAATCACGAGCCTTTACCTGCAAGCCTGCTCATTACCATGGCGCATGACTTATTGGCAAGTCTCGGGCCAGACTTGCCAATTTTTGCGCTGTGAGAACCCGCTTTTATACTGATGAAAGAATCTTATTAACTCCTAATTCTTATTGACCACAGTATTGGCAGAGTATTTCCCAAGTCGTATAGAAAAGCTACTAGCATATATTCGTTGGATACTATTTAGGCAAGAAGTTTCTATCGAAGTTTTGCTCTAGAAACTGTCTTGTAATAATTTAAAATCTGGTGTGCAGAAACCAAGGGAATGAATACGATTCTAGTCAGATCTTCTATTCAGGATTCAGGAACCCTGGAAGAATCTACAATAGGAAATGAAAAGATGACCATTGATCACAATTCACAACGGATTAAGTTCTTCTCTTTGTATGAAATTTGTTGTGTTGAGTCTTGTGGGGACCTAAAATAAGTGAGATAAGTATACATGGATAACTTATCTACTATTCTTAAGTGTAGGTATGTAGAATCTACATTTTTTACTAGCTAGAAACAGTTTTTTGGGAGCTACCAGAAGAATTAGTAGAGGAAGTAATACACGTTTGTGACAGTTTACTTGAAATGTAATCAACCAGATTGAAGGGCTGTGATTAACGCTATTTTGGAGAAAATGTTAAAAGATCTCTTCTTATGGTCTTCTTCCATTTTGCATTGCAGCTTTTTTAAGGTTACTAAAGTTGTTATAAAATGGTGAACTTCTACAAGGATTAGCTCTCTGCTGATACATCAGGAGCGTGTCGATATGATAGCCTGCTGGCCGACCGGGAAACTTCCGTATGGTTTCCTGAACATTCAGGGGTACCTAGTAATAATGAGCTGTCAGATTCCTCTTCAGAGATCGAGGCGAGGGAAAACTTTTCTGGACTGAAACCTGTACTTGGTCAGGTAATTTTTCCGAACCTCTTCTTTCAAGTCATTGATGTGTACCAATAGCCAGGTTGCTACAAAAATGGTAAGCTCCTGCAAGAATGAGCTCTCCATAGATACAGGAGTGTGCCGAGACTATAGACATGCCGGTCGACAAGGAAATCTAATTTGTATGGCTTCCTGGATATTCAGGATAACGCGCCAACAGATTACTCTGCAAAGGTCAGGACCAGAGAAAACTTTTGTGGACCCAAGATCGCGACCTTGGTCAGACTTGTCCTTCTAAGCTATTAAGGTATGAACCCAAATAAGTTTATAGAGGTATTGTAAGGTAACTCCAGGCCGCAGATAGGTGGGACAGACTGTCATATGATCATCTTAACCGATGGCAGTTTAGGCTACTAGTTGGAGTGCTTATAATACATGCCACAACAGTTTGAAGATGCCCTTACAAGTTATAAGGCGGTGAGGGGGGATTCACAAAAGAAACCTTTTCTTCCATTTTATGGGATAGTCTCATTATTATTGTAAAAAATATTTATGATCATGAAGAAAATAAATTTATGCTCATGTAGAAACATCATTTTAATAAAAAAAATGTAATACATAACATGATACCCAACAAAACATCAATAACCAGGGAAAGAAGACAAAGTCGCTGATTAAAATTCTCATTTTATGTCCCCTGCAACCTGAAACATATTTCATAGACACTGATAATGATAAATTCCCCCAGCGGATTCTAATCTGTCTTGCAAATGAGCGCTCCAGAAGAGGCTATCCATAAGCTCATGCACTGACACAAGTACGTACCTACAGAACAGAGATTATATCACCGTATTTGCCCTTCAGCTTAGCGGCATCGGTGACTGCGACACTTCAGAGGGCTGAAGTGTGTGCCGTGAACCCCCGGGGATGAAATACACGATTCCCGAGACCACCGCACGTGATCCCGTCTCTAATTTAGTAATAAACGTATTTGCTCCGACGCTAAACTCTCTGTTGGTAACACTGAAACGCCCTCGAGTGCTCGACGATTGTATGCCCTTTGTAGGGTATATATGGGAGTCAAACGCTTATTTTATATGTACTACTAACTCGTATATATGCGAGGCTTTGCTTTGTGTTTCACAATTATTTACATACGACATAGGGAAAATCAAACTGGAAATGTAATTTGTAATTGTACCTACATACAATGAATGCAAAAGAGTGCATGGTTTATTATTCTATACACTCGGCGCGCACTTGATGCACCAATTTGAATGACTTGACGTGCTGGAAGATCTAAGTCAAGACTACAGCTTAAGTAAGATTACTAAGTAAGATAAGATTGATAGTAACGGGAGGGAGGAGAATATTCATTATTGCGTTTTTAAAAATCATATCAGGTTTTAGGTTAAAGATAGGGACACACCAAGAACAATGTTGTTGGCAAGAACAATAATTCTGAAAGGTAGTAGCAGATTTAGTTGCTGCAGAATTGTTTTCATCTAACGATGATTCGATAAAAAATTCTAACGAAGCATTTTCGTTCTAACAGCTTCGTTAAGTTTCTTCTAAACTTCCATCCAATTACCCAGTTTTCTAATCAATTAAAAGTATTATCTTTTCTCTTAAAGCGGATAAACCTTCAGAAAATATATAACAGGCGATAACGAAACCCAAATTCGTATTCAATTCTCGATGAGCGGCTGACTGACAAATAACACAATTTTCGTTCTTTATCGACTCAATTAAAACGGGACACCTGATCGTCGCATTCAGATGAATTTAGAGCAAATTAAATCCCGTTTCAACCCCCGGTGTTTGCGGGCAGGGGATGATCACCCCCCCGCCGATCTCAGCGCTCGCAGCTGCAGCCCTCGACCATTGTGTCTGCCTCGGAGTTAGAGCTCTCTGTTTTAATTTCTACACTCGATATTCATGACCCTGGTATAATAAAGATGGATTTGTAGTGGTGTATAATGCTCTCCATTTGCCTCTCGATTCTATTGCATGCCTTCTTGCGCAACTGTTCATATTTGCAGTCGTATAAATATTATATTTATAACTCATGGGGTACTTGTGATTTGGAGTTTAGCTTTTTTTTTTAATTTAATACCTGCTCCCTGCTCCCTCGCACATGTTATGTTTGACTTTGATCCGCTGATGATTTGATAATGTATAAAATTCAATGGGTTTGATGCACTTTTAGAAATGCCTTTATTTTTAGGGACCTGTATCCTTCCCCCTTAATAATTCCTAGTGCATGCTCAAGAGGCTATAATCTGACCAAGCGTTCAAATTTAAAACTTCTTGTAGTGACTTAGAGCTCTGAGGTCAAGACTAAAACCATTTTCATCCTTTCTGGATGTACTGGTCTAACTTGTCTGGATGTAACTGGTCTTCGAGATTCTTCAAACTCTCTCCTTAGGCCTGATTGCGACGACTACCGAAACATGAGATTCTGAATAATTGTTATGTAATGAGGTCAAATCAGATGAAGAATTGTCTGCGTATTTTTAATAGGTGACGAGACATTCTTACCAGAGTCTCTCAAAAACTTCAGAAGCTTTTCTGAAGTTTTTTTTTCCTTTTTTTCTTGTAGTGGAGGGGAAATTAACATGCACACCTCCGGTATTGTCCCTCCAGCCCTTAGGTAGTGCCGGACTTCTACCAGCTAACACCCCTACTTGCTTCAGCGCCTGCACCAGTAGAAAAGTAATGAGTTGACTTCCATAGCTGCGGGCGCGTTTGAACTGTTTTCTTTCCAGCTATGTAGATCTTCATTAACTATTCACGCTCTCGGGCTGCTCTTTCCTTGGTTCTTTCGTCTGCTTTCTTCTGTATCAGGACGTCTTTCCTGCTTTCCTGCATTCCTGCATCATGATCCTGTCCCTGCCTCCCAAATTATCCATTCCCAATTTATTCTTTCTGAGAGAGGCAGGTTTCACATTTGAACACAGTGGTGTGCTCCAGGACAAACGCCATGTTCTGTATGGCACTGCGTTACGTGAAAGTCTAGGTTTCCATGCCTCTAACATATTATCATATTTTTTCACTCCTAGTTCCTGGTGCCAATTGGGGCCGCATATAGGAGTTATAGGATAACTGAATAGATGACGTTGGCCAGTATCTTCCTTTTCATGGTTCTGGGGTCATTTTTCATGGGCATCTGACCCAACATGTCGTTTCAGGTTTTCCTGCTCTTAGTGACAGCATTTTGGACGTGTTTCTCCAATATCAATTTTCGGTCGAATCGGTCGAACACCGCTGTCTCAGTCTTCTCCGGGACAAGTTCAAGAACTATACTCCTTTTACACTGCGATGTACGAGTATGCTATTGCTACGTTTCCTCTGTTCGTTATTCCAAGCTTCGTATCGTCTTTGAATAAAGCCACGAGATTTTCCGCGTAAGAAACCCTCCGCTCTGCATGTACAGACGCAACAAACCGTCATATATGGCGTTCCAGAACGTTGGAACCAGGATGGAGCCCTGTGGTACCCCACTAGTAGCTCTTTTCGATTGTCGACTATCACTCTGTCACTCTGTCAGAGAGATAGCTAAATATGATCTTTATCAGATATAACGGCACGGGGCACGGAGGAACGCGTCAGGGCTTCCCCAATTTTTCCCATTTTGCGGTACTGAATGCATTCCTCGCACTCCAAAGCTATCAACGCACATACCTGTGAACTTTTCTTTACCACATGGCGAACGTATTGCACCTAGAACCTTCTCTATAGCGACAGTCGTCGACACCCATTTTCTAAATCCACATTGCTGAGCACTGCGATAGCTCCTTCTAACGTCAAGTACGGCCTGCAGTCTTGTGAATCTCAACCTTTCCAGGAGCTTGCTGTAACTTCCATCAGGCAGATAGGTCGATATGATTTTGCATCCTCCAAACTCCCCTTGCCGGTCCATATGAAAGTAACCTTTGCTCTTTTCAAGATTTTCAGGAATACAATCCTCTCGGATGATCCTGTTCATAACCTTGAGGATTTGATCCATGCAGGCATGTTTCAATCGCGATCGTCTCAGGTATGATACCATCGGGTCGGGTGCGCCTTCTCCGATTTAATCCTTGTTTTGACCTCTACAAGTTCCTCCATTATGAACGGTGGAGCTATCTTTGCCACAATCCTCTATCCTAACCCTGCCAGCATTTTAGAAGGCTTTTTGAAGCCAGCTTCACTGAAGCATCAACAGAGGGTTTAATAAAAAGCTGTGGTATAACTCTTCAGCAAAGTAGTAAACACCTCAGACTTACCTTTCTCGGAGCAATGGAGCAAATTTAAGGCACTGGAAATGTCACCGTGACAAGACTTTGATTCATGCTATTCAACTGCAAGAAGTACAAATATCTGACTGTAACGTTATTCTAGAAATGTAATGTCGAAGACTTGGGGAAACTATGGGGGACTTAGACGGAAAGTGAGTTGAAAAAAAGGGAAATTACATATTTTCAATAATACTGATGACGGAAACTACAGATTTAAAGATTAATTCATAATTTGATAGCTCCCCCCAGATTAGAAAATTGCAGTCACCAGACACTCGATTATCCTGTTCCTGATTGTCCTGCAGAATATCCTCCAATGTCTACATTTAACAGCAAGCTCCCTATCGATGACTTGGGAATCGGGCAAGCTGTCAGAGCATGAAGACTATAGAATAAAAGACAGCAAACACGTATCGATGTTTGCCGGAGTGGATTAGGATCCGAGAGGACCGGAGGCGACTGTACGTACACTCCCGACGGGGATGTGCACTTGTTTGCAGGACAGAGACGACTAATTGCAATCCTTATTTACTCTCAGCTTACCGGGACTCCCATTTGGAAGTTCACACGGTCAGCGGCTTTATAAACGCTCTTATGTAAAGATGCGAATCAATTTAAATCTGTTCGCTTTATTCCGTTACGGTTTAGGGGATTTGTCATTATTCACTACTGCCACATTCCGTACATGGAAAGTAGCACACAGGTATCAGAACCCTTACCTGATTTTCTTTAGCTTTTACCTAGAATATTGAATAATACAGCGGTGAAAGAAAGCTATTATGGAATAATTATTATTCTTTACTATAAAATCTTGAAGAATTGTTCAAAAAGAAAAAAATGACTCAGAGAGAAGAACAACATTAAATTTAATCAACGTGATGCTAGAACTTGGAAATCGTCTTAATTATTAGAGAATTAAATGAGATAAAACAATACTACCCCCTGTCTTTCTTAACGTCGCAAATATAGCAGAATTATATCGATATCGAGGTTTCTAGACTATATTTTTTATTAATTATTCTTATACCCAGGAAAATTATAGGATTATCAATTTCCAGCAAAAAAAAACCTGTAGGTAGCTATTAACAAAAATTTTCTAAAAAACAGGAGGTGGTGGGTAGGAGGAAAGCGGTAGGAGTACACATTCAATAAAATGCCAGTTAACATGTCTAAGCTTTTTTTATTATGTCATTTATTTTATAAGAGTACCGAACTTTCAATTTACAATATTGTATAACTCTGTATATTGAAAACTAACAACTTTCACCCCAATTCCGAGGTATTCTGAAAAATCCGGACCATCAATTTCCAGCGAAAAAAAACTGTAAGTTACCATTTAAAAAAAAAATCAGAAGACGGGGGTAGGGAGAAAGCCTAAGGAGTAAAAACTCAATCAAATTTAAGTTAACGTGTCCATGTTTTTTTTACTTTGAATTTACAATGCCTATTGAAAACTAACAACTTTCACCCCACTTTTGAGGTATTCTCATACTCTGAAAATTCCAGACTATCAATTTTCATAAAAAAAAACTGTAGGTTACCATTAAAAGAAAAATATCAGAAGCGGGGGTACCTAAGGGGAAATCGTAGGAGGAAAAACTCAATAAAATTTAAGTTGACGTGTCCAAGTTTTTTTTTTTAATTTTTGGGGTAAGGGGTTATTTATTTTATGTGAGTACCGCACTTTCAATTAACAATGAATTTGATTCCATATGAAAGCTAAACATCACCATTAAAAAATATGATCAGAAGGTATGGGGAAAGGAGTAGAAGTAAAAATTCAATAAAATATAAAAGTTGATGTGTCCAAGCTTTTTTCCAAGCTTTTTTTTTAATTATTGATTAAGTAGGTCATTTATTTTATAAGAGTACCACTAACTACTTTCAATCCCACTTCTGAGGTAGGTACTGATACCCAGAAAATTTCGTATTATCAATTTTCAGCAAAAAACCGGTATTGTCTTAAAAAAAAATACAAAAGATAATATCAGAAGGAGAAAGCGATAGAAATAAATTTTTAATAAAATTTAAGTTGACGTGTCCGAGCTTTTTTTTGAATTTTTTTTTTATAAGTAGGTATATCATTTATTGTATGAGAGTATCTACCTCACTTTCATTTTTCACAAAATTTCGGACTATTAATTTCCAGTAAAAGACCGATAGGTTGTCATTGAAAAAATATTACCCGAATGGAAGAGAAAAGCCTTGGGAAAAGTGGTAGAAGTAAAAAATCAAACTGAGGCTTAAAATATGTCAAATTAAATCAAAAGTTGACGTGTGAGGGCTTTTCTTTCAACATTTTTCACTGAATCATGAATTTTATCCCATTCATAAGAGATGCAATGTATTGTAACACACTGTATGTAATAATTGAAACACGTTTCAGTCTAGTTTCAAAATAATAAAATTTTAGAAACACCAAATCGAGTTTTATATCTGCCAAATGGAGCTTTGCGTTGAATTGGCAAAGAGACGAGTACGTCGAATTAATAATTAATTAAATTCTGGCACCTATGAAATATTCATTTGCACGTCGAGCTCGCATACAGTGAAACCACCATTGCTAAAATCTCTCTCAATATTTCACTCAGAGCATTAATAAGTGATTATGTGGTCTGAAAGCATTTGCAGGTGTTCTAAATTGATTTCAGTGATAATAGGAGATCTGAAATAAACTTTAGCGAATCACGGTAGTTTACCAAACTATTACTGAAATATGTATAAGCAATTACGGCGTTATTAGATCTAACAAAGAAGTTATTGGAAGAGGATTCACGAAATTATTAGTATTATCTATAACATCGAACGAAATGAAGGGCCTCAGAAAAATTTCAAAACCAGATCCTGAATCGAAACACCTTGTACGTGTATACACCCATTACATAATAATTATCTTAACTTTCATCAAGATCTACCCCCTTTTACAGACCTCTCTATTATAATAATAATCAATTGGACAGAAGCTAAATTTTTCTACAGTTTTGTACCATATTTTTTGGATACTTTTGCTACCGCTCACTTGGCATTAAAGCGTCCATATTCGCATATTCAGCTAAGCTTGTAGAGAAAAATCAGCTCGTTTAGACGTTCCAGCAGACCGTGTGTTGGTGAACAAACTGTAGAGACTGTCCAGGCCCAGAAGGTGCTTCAAAGGTGCTCTTCTTCAAATAGCCCGCTTGTCTATTTTGCAACATATTTAGCGAGGTTGCATGCTCTCTGATATGCGTACAAAGTGCAGATCACGCAAGACTTGTTATCTAATGATTGGTATCGAGTTGTTTGAGCTTGCCATCGGGAACCAGGCCACTTACTACTCGAAGTATGTCTGCTACTCCCATGAAGTGACGACATTTCATACTTCTGCCAAATCTAGGTCTGTATTCTGGAGTATATCAAATTGGATGATTTTTCTCAGCCAACTAGGCCTCAAACTCTTTTGGGTCCCTAATAACCTATTCCCCCCCGTGCGGTTGAGTACCCATCGGGCGCGTCCCCAGGTGGCGGATAGGGGGAAGGCCTTACAATGAGCGTAAGTGAGTAAGGTTAGCAGTGGTGATAAAGCTCGTCGGAGGTGAAATTCTAGACTGGTAGAAAACCCTGCCGCGGACCACCTCCCCTAACCTGGTTGTCGTGTCGTGACTAAAGGTCTGCACTAGGGGAAACGGCGCCAGAGATGTCCGACTGTGGACTATCTGATATACCGTATCATCTGTTGTCGTGGTCACGTTCCGCGCACAGAGAGATACGGGGGTCTCGGCTTAATCGCCGGAACCAAGAGGAGACACCTCACTAAAAAAACCTAAATCCTAAGGCGGGGGTCCAGGCTGATGGGATGCGTGACTGGATAGAAGACCAGCCCTACTGGATTCAACCTTGGAGCACCAGGGGGCACCCCACTGTATCAATCCCCTCACCTATGCATGCGGGGCTCTGCATAGGTGGAACACCCTTCCCTAGCTACTCGTGGGAACAACCATGGTAAGAAATAAAAAACCAAGAAATTGCGGGACATCACCGCAAAACAGACTGCTGACCGAGCGGGGCTTGTCACCCGTCAAGACAGTCAGCAATCTAAACAATCCTTGTGCTCGAGACGACCTCGAGCGCAAGAAGAATGCCCACTCATTGGCAAGAAAAGGAGCATCGACACCCTTCATAGGACCAGAACCATTCTGTGGCTTCGAAGATACTTTCTTCAAGCAGAATTCCAAAAGGAAGAAGAAAACTGAGAGAAACTCATTGGAGGAACCTCTCGGGGTTGAGACAATCCAAAGAATTTCTCAGGAATTTTAACCGAGAGAATTAACAGAACACTGACGGGATTCCTAACGAGACATTGCAAGCTCAAGGAACACCTGAGGAAACTAGGCATAGAAAAAAATGGCGTCTGCAGATTCTGCGGGAAAGGAGACGAGACCACGTCACCTGCTGCTCAACTGCGATGCGATAGAACTCAAAAGAAGTAATGTTCTGAGCCATCACCAACTAGAGGCAGGGAACTTACCCGACCTTGATCCTCTCAAAATCCTGAAGTTTTTCAAGGAAACGGACTTGGAGAGGGTGCTTCACTAAAGGGATTCCACACCAGGCGAAGCACAGTAGAGGGGATACAATAGATCTTTTAGGTCGCAGTAACTTAATCACCCTCAAAAATACAAATACAAATACAACCTATTCCCCGCACATCCTCCATCAAGCAACCGTACCCAATTGCTTGGATGTATTCAAGGACGCACCATGGTGGGATTCATATAATCCTGGCTCTCGCCGTGGCTATAAGGTCGGTTTTCGCTCGAAATGAATTGTCAATATCAATATCATGTCAAGCGCTTCGTTGCTTCATTGCCTCCCCTAAATTCGATTTAATTTAAAAATTAATTCAACCCTGTTTATACAGGGTGTTAGTAAAAAGTAAAAAAATAATGACAGTTTCCTCTGTATGTACGCAAATGCTTCGTTTTCCGACGCATAAAGGTTTTCTTTAAAAAAATATTTATTGCTAATAATATAATGCAATAACATTAAGCCAGAACAATAAATAGAAGAGCAATACGGCGCAAACGCACCGTTTTACACATACAGGCTGTTCAAAAAAATGGTTTTTTTCTTACTTTTTTTGCGATATCTCAAGAACCGTTACAGCTACAGGCTCCAGCTTTTGTACAGATTTTTACATTAATAATAGGTACGTGTAAGGCTCCAAACTAATGTTTTAAGATATGCTAGTGATGGAGATTTTAGGGTTGCGTAAGGGTTTCACCCCCCTAACTTTTACGGCACTGAAAAAATTTTCGTTTTGAGAGCAAATTTCAAAGCGCCAATGTATTTTACACAAAAAAGTACTTCTGGTCAAAAGCTGTAGAAGCCACCGTTCTCGAGAAAAAAAGGCATTTTATGATCAAAAACGCAAAAAAATTCAACATGAACAAAAAATTTATTTTCAAAATTTGCCATACTGTAACATGGCACAAATTCAAATTTCATCAATTTTTCTTGTGCTTGTAGCCAGATTGTTTTCAACTTCGTCTAGAATAAATACATAATAAATAAAATAATATAAATATATTTCTGTTTCTGTTCGTGTTGAATTTTGTACCTTTTTGATCATAAAATGCCTCTTTTTCTCAAGAACGATGACTCCTACAGGTTTTTGACCAGGAGTACTTTTTTGTGCAAAAAACATTGGAGCTTTGAAATTTGCTCTCAAAATTATAATTTTTCCAGTACCGTAAAAGTGAGAGGGTGACACCCTTACGCAACCCTAAAATCTCCACCACTGGCATATCTTAGAACATTAGTTTGGAGCCTTAAAAGTAGCTATTATTAATGTAAAAATCTGTACAAAAGCGGGAGCTTGTAGCTCTAACGGTTCTTAAGATATCGCAAAAGAAGTAAAAAAAAATTTTTTTTGAACACCCTGTATCTCGAAAACGATGCGTTTGCGGACCCATTTTTAATATAAACCTTTTTTTTATAAGTCGTAGAATGGCCTCCTTTATTTTGTACTAGTTGGTATTAGTTAACACCCTGTATAGCAAACTGTCATTATTTTTTCTATGTAGAATCACCCCCTGAAGTTTGTCGCACTTACGTACAAACACCCTGTATAATAAGGTGAGTGAACGAAATATGTATTTTGATGAAATATGTATTATGAAACAGTAAGCGAGGATAAAAACCTCAATGTGTATGAGAGAGTCACGCCATCAGCCTGGGCTCAGACCTCTTGCTCTTTACGTGCAAATTGTCACTATCAGGATGTCATATGCTACTCTATTTTATTTTTTTTCTGAATAAATTATAAGCAAAAATGGGTAGAAAGTGAATAATTCATGCTAGCGCTTGCCCGAATGAAGAGGTCGGCAGAACAAAAAATTTCAACGAACTGGGACCAGACACTTGGGTCAACCTGGGGTTATGTGACGATATCTGCTCGCGCTTACAGCTCTCGTTCCGCCACCTTCAATATCTTACACCGTGCTTCTCAGTATATCTTTCTGCGAGATTATAACCAGGAAAGTCATACCGAGTGTGTGACACTGGACGTGCTGAGATAGCTGACAACTTGTTGCGATAGCAACTCCATGCAACCGTTATAATTTCTACGCGATATCATATTACAACATATCGGCAGTTAAGAAAAGTCATATTAAATGTTTCTTAACCTTGGAATGTAAATTTGATCAGCTCCGTTAAAATAATCAATAAGTAGTATAAGTAAATATGAAGCAATGTTTTATAGATCATACTACTGAATAATGATGGTAAATTTTTTATAGCCTTGGCTACTTAAAATGTAAGATTAGGTTTGACGAAATCATATATCCGCCTCTCATTCCCTTATTCAGCTATCATTAAGATGATCTGGTTTAATTTGATTTGTCTCTTATTAAGTGTTGTCATGACAACTATTGCGGTACAGGAAGCCACTTACATCCTGAATACACACTCAGGTTTGGTCTTAGAGGGTGATGAAGATGCTCTGTATATGGAACAGATGTCGAATTCGAGAAATCAACACTGGGAATTTGTATGTTCTTTTAAGAATGTGAAAACTGGGTAAGTAAATAACTTTTACCAAATCAAGTAATTTGAAAAGCCAAAGCATAAAAGTAGCCTAAGCTTAGCAAATTTTCTGTTATATAATGTCTTTATGGGCCTGAGTTATTCCTTTACTATTAGTATTCCCAAAATTTAGACTAAGGCTAAGGCCAAGGAGTCACGAGTCAGAGGATGTAAGAAATCATATCAAAAAATAACAAAACGACAGCTACAATATTATGACCATCTACTATTATAGCTGCGTTAGAAAGTGGCAGACTTGAATATTGGACTTACTGAAAGGCCACCAATTCTAGAAAGATCTTAAAAAATAATTACAACTCCAAATTAAATTGATTGAATATACTGCTCTCGGATCAGTGTAATTTTTTGAAGATGTTGATCATTATTCATCAAAAGTTAACATGGTTTGACGTACTATATAGATAGTCCATATAGTAATTAATTGGTTCTGGCAAGATAACATGACGTCAGTACCGTTACTGCAGCCTTGGTTTTTAAGGACATCTTTTGAATTTTCACGTAGATTCATCTTATTAAAGAGATCGGAGAATAGGGATGCGTATATAAACGCCACCAATGTATTTATTTAAATTTAATAAAACTCCCAACATCAGTATCTATACAGGGTGTCCCAGCTTATTCGAAGCGGTCTCTGTAGGCCAAACGATGGACTTTTTCAAAAAACTTTTTGAAAATTCAAGTACAGAATCACAATGGCCATAATTTAAAATTATTTTGGAGTATACAGAGTGTCCCATATGACAGTGGCATATCAAAGTTATGTTTTTTTAAATGGGAAGCTCCTATGTTATTGCATTTTTAGATTGTCTGAGAAGAGAAAATAAGATTGGCTTTTACAGTTGGTGTTTAAATTCAGAAGTTTTTGAGTTATAAACAAGTGAAAATCGTCATTTTTCAAGTTCAAGGCCCTGTACAACGAAAACGGCTGAAGATAGAGAAAAACGGCTTACATGTCCCTATTTTAACTTTTTATGTACTATCCTATGGTATAGAAACATTTGTACTTTCTTTGATTTTTTTATTTGGCGACGTTTGCAGAAATCTCGGAATTTTTCAAATTTTTTATCACCCTGTATAAACATTTTATCTACATGATAGGATAGTACATGAAAAAGTAAAATAGGGACATGTAAGCCGTTTTTCTCTATCTTTAGCCGTTTTCGTTGTACAGGGCCTTGAACTTGAAAAATGACGATTTTCACTTGTTTATAACTCAAAAACTTCTGAATTTAAACACCAACTGTAAAAGCCAATCTTATTTTCTGTCCTCAGACAATCTAAAAATGCAATAACATAGGAGCATTCCATTTAAAAAAACATAACTTTGATATGCCACTGTCATATGGGACACTCTGTATACTTCAAAATAATTTTAAATTATGGCCATTGTGATTCTGTACTTGAATTTTCAGAAAGTTTTTTGAAAAAGTCCATCGTTTGGCCTACAGAGACCGCTTCGAATAAGCTGGGACACCCTGTATGGGTATATAGTAGTAGTAGTAGTAGTATGGTGGGTTGGGGTGGTGCACCCCAAGCGACTAGGCCACCGAGGGCCCTTTTCGCCGTACCCGAACCATGGTGAACCTCCTATACTCGAACCTCCCCGACCTTTTAATAAAGGCCAGAAGGTTATTGTATGCAGAGGAGCTTCATTTCTTCCTCTTGTAGCTCCTCAGACCCAAAGATGTTGAGCCTGAGGTTGCTATATACCTCGCATACGCCTACATAATGGTGGGAGTCCTCGTCATCCACTCCGCATTTAGGGCAGACCGGGTCCCGAGTGACCCCCATCACTTGTAGGTGCCTGTTCAGACTGCTGTGACCGGTGAGAACCCCGACTAGTAGTCTGAGTTCTTTCCGGTTCATTCTGGACATTCTGGTCCATCTATTTCCGATCGGACCGGCCAGAAACAGCCTGGCCTGTCTGCAGCCTGGTGCTGTTTCCCAGTGGTTCTCTAAACCCTTGCGAGTTCTATCTATGGGTAAGTCCGTATAGGTACACCAAAGAGTGATAAAGACGAAAATGGAAAGGTGTGAAGATCGATGTTCAACCAACATCTTCGATTTGTGCTTGCTTGGGTCTAGATTTATATAACGAGAATGCAAACAATCTCTGAAAAATTGATGTGAGTAGGCTTTATCATGGCTGCATGACCGCACACTTGAAATCAGAAGTGATTCCTCGTATATATATAGCTATATTGTGGTCTTTCGAGACTTGCTTGATTTAAATCTCTAAAGCAGCTGGCAGATAAGCATAAAAGCATATGGAGATAAAATGATCTTTTATGGGTTCAAGGGTAGGTATCCCAAATTTGGGGAAACCTCAGTAACAGAGACTTAGAATTATTGGAAGTTTTCTCAAAGCTATAATACGTCTGGTGCCCCTATAACTTGTTAAAAGTATATTTAATAAGAAGTAATCGCGAGCAGTATTCCATTCTAAGAATTAATGTACATGAAATGTTTAAAATATGTCTACTAAAAATGAAAGAAGATGGATTAATATATAGTATTTCTGGAAATCAGGAAACATTAGTATTATTTTAAGTATGTACTTATAAATTTTCTATTTTCCCTAGTGCCTTAGTTTATTATAGTAAAGGTATAGTTAGGTACTATAATACGAAATTTTTTACCTATATATTACTGCATGAATTAAAATTATTTTAAATGGACTGTTACAGACAGGTGTTGGCTGTATCGGATGACACGACCGATTATATTCTAATGGAACAGCAAGACGAAGACCCTAAAAAATACAACCATCAATATTTCAAATTGGGACCGAATAAAAAACTGTTTCTCCTAAATGGTGACCTGGAAGTAATTCCTTTTTATTTCAACGAAGAAAGTAATTCAGTACCTCTGGTTACCGAGTATCTGAATGAATCAATGATGCTCCCTTATGGGTACAATCTGTTATATGAACAATAAATGTTTAATGTCTAATAGAATTTTTATTGAAATCGTTTTTTTTTTCGTGATTTGTTTAGGAGCTGATATCTCGAAAAGGGTTAACTTCGTAGCAAAACCGGGGTCAGTTTCAAGATAGTCCGTGTCCAATATCTGCTCTCAAATCGTTTCTCAAGAACGGTAAACCGCTTAGCAAAGTCGATATCATTTTCTACTTTTCCCTCTGGTATTTTACAGTGAAATTACATCTAAAAAATTACTCTAAGCTAAATTCAAGGATTTCCAGACATTTCGAGATATTATCTCGAAAAGAATCAATCGCATAACAAAACCGGGGCCAGCTTAAGGTTTATTTTTGTCCAACACATCTGAAGCAGAATTTTTTACCAAAAATGTAAATCCCGTAGGAAAATTGATTCCTTTTTCTGGTTTACTAGCGTACGCAGTGCATCAATTATTCTACTCCATTGATGCCGATTTTTATTACCAAAATTGGGACCAACCTTTCCCAGGCACTGCTGGAACATCCATCGCGTGTGTATTATATATGCTTCGTAAGCTGTGGAGATTGGTTCTAGTCCGACTCCAAGAAACAGCTCGATTCCTCTGGACCAGGAGCCGAAACAAATCTCCCCTGAGAAAAAGGAAGACGAATAACCAGGGTACAAACCTTCGGGAGAGACTTTCTCGTACCGGAGGACCTGGATACATCGGCAACAGTCATAATGGCCCACTCACGATGAATCTAATCTAATCTAATCCCTGTAGAGTAAAAAGCTTCTGCCTGTTTATACAGTGTAATTTTAATAAACAAAAAAATAAATAAATAATACAATGAATAAATAAATAAATAAATAAATAAATAAATAAATAAAATTGTAAATCGCATAGCAAAATCGATGGAATTTGCTGGTTTACCATTGTTGCATTTTTCATTTTACATTTTTTACTGCCATTTAATCCTGCCTTCCCGCAATCTTCCTTCCTGTTAATCCTGCGTTGTGTGTAAACCACTGTCAAAGCACTTCGGATGTCTGTTGGGTTGTACAACCACATCACCTGTATATCTGGAACGAGAGTCAGACATACCTACAGGAGAGAAGAAAATATGTCCTGCAGACCAGCAGAAAGGAGTTTCCTTCCACATGTCGCAGGAGAGGGAGTTCATCTCGCATTCGCATGGCTCGAAAGTGTCTACATATATACGCACTTCCGCGTCGCTCGCATTTTACACATAAACGCATTTTCATCTACGCAATCCAGTTATCCAAGAAGGAATGCATCCTCGACTTGCACCGAGACTACTTCAAAAACCGTAAGTTTGCACGCATTTCTGGCTGCATATTATCTCTAAAGCGGTAAATCAGGGATCAGTTTCAGGCTGGTCTTTGTCCAATCCATCGGCAGCCTGATTTTTTTCAATAATGTAAACCGCATAGTAAAATCGATGACTTTTTCTGACTTATGGTATAATGGTGCATTCCACTGGCAATGGTATTCGTAGATGCCAATTGTCTACCAAATTGGCAAATCATCTGTAAAATATGTGTCATTTTCTGATTTAACATAGTAGTTAATCTGTGTAGCTAAATTTTCAGTCATATAGGTATCTATAAAATAATTTTACACTAAACCTAAATTGCAAATTTCCAGGTTGCATATTTCAAAAGCGGTAAACCTCACAGAAAAACGAGGATCAGTTTCAGGCTTGTCTTATAATAGACCATAATGTCTGCAGTCTAATTTTTACGAAAAATGAAAAGGTAAAAGCGATGCCTCTTTCTGGTTTCTCATAACGGTTAGTGCATCTGTATACTGGCATTGGTTTTCTCGAAAACGTTAAACCGCATAGCTAAATCGATGTCATTTTTTGGTTTACCACGATACAGTAGTCCATCTGCTGTGAGACTTTCAGATATACTTATCCAGAAAAATTATTTTACAGTAACATGAATTTAGGGATTTCGACGTAGCATACTTATATCTCGAAAACGGTTAATCGCATAGCAAAATACTTAATGTCTTTTTTTGGTTTGCCATTGGCTATCTAATCTAAAGCATCTACAGGGTGTCCCAGCTTATTCGAAGCGGTCTCTGTAGGCCAAACGATGGACATTTTCAAAAAACTTTTACTTTTTTTTTACCAACCTTTACAGTTGGTGTTTAAATTCAGAAGTTTTTTAGTTATAAACAAATGAAAATCGTCATTTTTCAAGTTCAAGGCCCTGTACAACGAAAACGGTTCAAGATAGAGAAAAACGGCTTACATGTCCCTATTTTAACTTTTTATGTACTATCCTTATTTTCTCTTCTCAGACAACCTAAAAATGCAATAACATAGGAGCATTCCATTTAAAAAAAATATAACTTTGATATGCCATTGTCATATGGGACACTCTGTATACTCCAAAATAATTTAAAATTATGGCCATTGTAATCCTGTAATTGAATTTGCAAAAAGTTTTTGGAAAAAATCCATCGTTTGGCCTACAGAGGCCGCTTCGAATAAGCTGGGACACCCTGTATAGTGAAATTTCGAAAGTCATAAAAAAATTACTTGTATCTAAACTAAATTTAAAGCTCTCCAGACAGCGATCTCGAAAATGATCAATAGCATAACAAAATCTGGGTCAGTTTAAGATAGTTTTTGTCCATTACATCTGAAGCCAAATTTTTTACCAAAAATGTAGAATTCAATGGATGCCTTTTTCTGGTTTACTATCGTAAAGTGCATCTATTTCGGCAGTCGTAGACTCGTAAAAAAGCTAAAAAAAAGTATACTAAACAGACTATATGTATAGGCATTTCCTGATAACATGCGCATATCTCGAAACCGGTAAATCGAATGGCAAAACCGTGGTTTTATACACTTTTCTTTGTCGAATCCATTTGAAGCTTAACTTTTTCCCAATAATATAAATCGCATAGTAAAATCGAAACATTTTCTGGTTTACCATGGTATAGTGCATCGCTGCACTAGGAATGGTACTCCATACATACCAATTTCTTTTTTTACCAAAATGGTAAATCGTATTTAAAAAAATGTAATTTTCTGGTTTATAATATTATAAATGAAATTTTCATTAATTATGTACTTAGAAAAATAGCTTTACACTAAACCAAATTTAGGAATTTGGCAAAAAGGAATCAGTTTCAGGTTTGTCTTTATCTTTGACCAATCCGTCTGCGGCCTAATTTTTACTAATAATGTAAAGCACGTATAGGTAGTAAAATCGATGCCTTTTTATGGTTTCCTATATCGTATAGTGCATCTGTACTGGCAGTTATACAGGATGTCCCATCATAATATGTGGGCGATCTCCCGGATTTGGGTAAATTTAATAAATAAAAAAAAATAACTATAGGTAACGTTTATTTCTACGAGACACCCCTTTATTAAGGGTTTGAAATCTATTTTTTACAATAACTTTTTCATTAGTCGGGCGATTTTTTTGAAATTTTGCAGTGTTATTTGTGGTAATAAGGAGCCCATTTAAGCCCATGTAGGTTAAAAATTATTAAGTCCAGTATGGTGTCCAGGGGGATTCCCTCACCAATATTATTGCAAAAAAAAATGTACGCTACTCACTGCTTTTTTTAAAATGCTGCTATCTTTTTCAGATTATGCAACTAATAATAATACAACTTTTATATCTCTTGAGTTTTTTTCGTATCTTAGTTCGTTTTCGAAATCAAATAATACCTAGACTCCACGTAATTGCATATCCCTGGACCATGCACACAAGAAACATTATGGGGAAAATTTTCTTTTATAGAAATAATAAAATTTTTTGTATTATTTTTTTATTATTTTTTTTAGGCCCTTGAGGCTACTTGAAAACTTCTGACACTTGGGCTTTACCACAGCCATACGATATTTATTTATTTATTTATTTTTATCGGCAATATGTATAACAACAACCAAATTTCGAAAACCAACCAAGATACTAAAAAAACTCAGGAGACAAAAAAGTTGTATTATTAGTTGCATAATCTGAAAAAAATATCAAAATTTTAAAAAAGACAGTGGCGTACATTTTTCCTTGCAGTAATATTGCTCCCCCTCTGGACACTGTGGTATATTCGGAACTAATAAGAATCGTTTACAACTTAACACTTTATTCACAATTCAAAAATAAATTTACAGAAACGCAAAACTCCACTGTACACCGGTCATTTCATATTCTCTGTATTTTTGTCCTGCGCATACCTACACACTAGGTTGCCAAACCTCTCAAATATTTATACACAACAGCAACCACTGGACTTAATAATTTTTATCTAAATGGGGTTAAGGGGGCTGCTTATTACCACAAATAACAGTGCAAATTTTCAAAAATATCAGCCAACTAATGAAAAAGGTAAGCAAAAAAGAGATGTTCAACCCTCAACTGTAAGGTGTAGGTAATATCTTTCCAGGGGTGTCTTGTAGGAATAAACGTTATAACTATTTTTTTTAATACATTTACCCAAATCCGGGAGATTGCCCACATATATTATGGGACAGCCTGTATATAAAAAAACTATTAAAAAATTACACTAAATCGAATTTAGGAGTTTCCAGGCTGCATTTCTTAAAAGCGGTGAATCACCTATTATAGCAAAACAGAGGTAATCAGTTTCAGGCTTGTCTTTGCATGACCAATCCGTCTGCAGCCTAATTTTTACGAAAAATATGTAAAGCAGCATAGTACTGTACCATGGTATGGTAGTCCATCTACAGGCAAATTTTCGGATATATTACATTTATACTTATCCAGAAAAAATTTTTACAGTACATATAACATGGATTTATTAAAAAACGGTTAATGGCATAGCAAAATACTTAAATGTCTTTTTTGGTTTGCCATGGTCTATCCAATCTATAGCATCTATCTACAGGGAAATTTCAAAAACCATATCTAAAAAAAGCTTTACTCTAACCTAAATTTAAGACTTTCCAGACAGCATATCTCTAATAAAAAGATCAATCGCATAATAAAATCGGGGTCAGTTTTAGGTTTGTCTTTGTCCAATACCTATACCTATACATCTAAAGGCAAATTTTTTACCAAAAATGTTTAATTGCGTATACCTAGCGAAATCGATGCCTTTTTCTGGTCTATACCATCTGTACTGGCAGTCGTAGAGTCGTAGCTTTAAAAAAATATACACTCAGCCGAATTTAGGAATTTCCAGATGGCATATCTCGAAACCGGTAAATCGAACAGCAAAACCGTGGTCAATTTTAAGCTTGCTCTTTGTCTAAAGCATATGTAAAAAGTAACAACATTTTATACAAAAACCGTAAATCGCATAATAAAATCGAAATCAGTATGAGCTGTTGTTCCACTTAGAAGATAAACTTTGCATTTCCAACTTCGACCATAACACAACAAATAAGACAACTGTATAGTTTGTCGATCTTTAAATATAACAAAAACTGAAGAAATCCGCGTAAAACCCAAAAAAACTATACCCAAGGTGTTTATCTGTGCTAGTTAGTAGAGAAAAGGATTATATGCATTAGGATTATAGCAATAATTTACTTTAAAAATTATGAGTGATTAAAATTTTAGTTACTTTGGAAAGCCACGTCCTTTAACTGAAATGTAGGCGCGTAAATAGTATAAACAAATATTTACTTTAGGGTGTTATGTAGAGAAATACAAAAATAAGCATATTTTCTTAACAATTCATTCTTTATCATAAAACAAACACACACGTAATGTGTGCATTCGGTATAAAATTATAATAAATTTTGATATAACGCGGGGCATTCAGATGCACACAACTTTTTGTAACAATCCGAAATAAAATAAAACCAACTTCTGACACATACAGGGTCTAAATAAACAAGATTTATAACAGGTAACTATTTACATTGTGAATGAAAACGAATTCACAAATAAATCTTATACAAACGTTGAATAATTATTGTTATTCAGTTATTAACTTTGTGAAGATGCACTTTTTTTAGTTCATAGAAAGCGCGTAAATAAAATAAATAATTTGGTAAAAAAAAAACTCTTAATTTGGTAGAAGTATAAGCAATCAGGTTTATCATTGTGCAAATGTGTAAAATAACAGATTAATCAGACAGATACCCTGATATTATGATAATAAAGGATCATCATCCATCAACATTGGAGCACAGTAGAGTATAAGAAAGGTACCTCTACTTCAAAGTATTATACAGTGTGACCCATTTGTTCTTGATTGAAACACCCTGTAGAATCTTAATTTATGGTGCGATTTTAAAGAAATTTCTTTTAAATCAGAGAGCTTGATAAACTATATTTTGGGAGCAAAAAGCGTCTCATTCCTACAAAATCCAAGGCCTACTAGATCAGTGTTTACTTGTAAAATCTCAAAAATTCATATTAGCGATTTTTTTAGAAAAAACTGGGCACGCCACGGGATTCACCAGCCCTCAAAACGGCACTGTACTAAATTTTATTGAAAATGTCAGAGTAAAAAAATCTTGTAGTTATTTTAGAAATCCATAATTTTCATACTCCAAATTTTCATAAATTAATTTGAAAAAGGTCAAAAGCTATCATAAGTAAAAATTAAAATTTAAAAAAAAAAATAAATAAAAAAAAAATAAAAAATTATAATTAAAAAATTAAAGTAAGTACCTACATTATCACCAACTAGACGTACAATTTCTATTTTGTCTCTCTTGACCTTTTCGAATAAATTAATGAAAATTCGGAGTTCTATTATGAATTTCTAAAATAACTGCAAGATCCTTATTACTCTGACATTTCCAATAAAATTTAGTACAGTACCGTTTTGAGGGCTGGAGAATCCAGTAGCGTGCACAGTTTTTTTCTAAAACAATCACTAATATGAATTTTTTAGATTTTACAAGTAAAAACTGATCTAGTAGGCCTTGGATTTTGTAGGAATGAGACGGTTTTTGCTCCCAAAATATAGTTTATCAAGCTCTATGATTTAAGAGAAATTTCTTTAAAATCGCACCATAAATTAAGATTCTACAGGGTGTTTCAAGAACAAATGGGTCACACTGTAGGTACATATATATTTAACAGATGATGGATCATCAATTAAACTTCAAGGTCATGCATATATATGTACCTAATATATACAAAGTAATTATAAGAAATTAAATAAATATCCCGTATCCCAAAAAAAGAAAATATAACTCTGGTACTTACTACATGCAAGGGCTCTGAATGCTTCTAAATCATGTTGAACAAAATTGGGTGATTGATTGGTTTTTGTATAACATAGAATGAAATCTTGATGCATGGAAACTTCTCCACCAATGTCATCGATCCTGGTCTTGTTTCAGGCTACGTCAATTCTCAAAATATGAGAGTAGGTATATGAATTTTCTTAATTAGTATATTATTGTATTATGAAAAAAAAAACAATAAAAATTACTTAAAGTACTTCAGTAAGGATATATTTTTAAAATTATTTTTAATAGCACTTTTACAATTTTTCATTATTCTTATTTACAAATACACAAAAAGTCATATTTACAAAAAATATTAAATATCATATACAAAGAAATAACGGTTTGTACTAACAAATATAATAATCATCATTAACTTTTCAAATCATAAAAACAACCTCTGAAATATTCATTTCGTGAACTCATCATGAGTTAGGGAACTCAGGTATAGTAAAAAGAATATATTTTCAGGAAAGCTATCTATAATACGTCACATAAGAATTGACATCCCCAGGATATCGGATCGGGGAATACCCGCGCGTCAAAAGTTGTACAGTAAAAGTAACGATGAGCAGAAAATGCCTGCCCACCAGTTCCTGTCAAATCTTTAAAAGTACGCACGTTGGGCGTATAATGGGCAACAACCTCTTAATATATTTAATTTTTTGTTTTGATGCGATAAAAAAATTATAGTTTCAATTGTAAGCAGAATAAGTCAGAGGTTGTTTTAGACAATTATTATTAATTGCTCTTGTTTTTACAATTAATCATATCAATAAATAAATAATACTGTTAGAATAATATGCGAGATCCTAATCTTATACAATCTTAGTTTCCTCAAGTTAAGCAAAAATAATGAATCATATAGTAAGTATGTATTAGTTTTAAATGGTATCTACCTATACCTATATAGTTGAGTAAAAAGACACGTAATACTTATTTACATTGAAAACACTCCAGTATCTAAAACAATGTTATTCTTTTTTATTTCCCAATCTATACGTAGGTATATCAAAACCAACAACAAATTTTCCAGTTAATAATTTAATCTAATCCCCAAAAATAACAAAATTCCTCCTAATATAATATTATGTTTGCTTAACTGTGAATTATGTATATTTATAAGTATTATGATGATGATACGTATAAAATCAATAATATATTAAATTAAAAGAATTGTTTATTCATATATTTAAGAACAGTACAACCTAATAATAAGAGTTCTACCAGGCTAAAATGGATTTGACTTTAAGCTGAAAAATAATTCAGGGAAATATCCCAAAAGTTGTTAGGTGTGCCTCTCTTACTACAACGTAAAACAGATTAGAGATTACCGGAATATTTGAGGTCGTTTCCAGTTTTGTTTACTTCACGTTGTAGGTTTATGTCAGAATTATATACTTTAATACTTATTTTTATTTTGTAATTTAGCCTGATAGAACTTTTAATATCGGCTAATCTTTACACCTTCTCAATATCGCGAAATGGAAACAATCCCTTTCAAATGGGGAACATTTTAAATTAAAATTATCTCCCCGGCGCCATCTCTCAACCAATTAAGTACCTCTCAACCATAATAAGTATTCTTATTTTCAAAAGCAGAATTAACATTTATATCAACTTATTTTCGTAGTTTGTAGGGCGCCAATATGATAAATTTGGTCTAATTTTAGACGGAAATTTTTTGATTGGCCAAAACTCCTTATTCGTTCCGGAGAACAAGGTTTTTCCATCTTTCAAAGTGATAATTAGTGGCGGTAAAACTCTTTCACAAACTTATTTGCCAAACTGCCATCAAACAAAAAAGTCAATAATGATGGATTTTTTCCCAACTGATCGCAAAATTTTGAGTTTAGCTTTAAGTTTAAAAAAAAAAGTGTTCATGATATTTTACTGAATAACTTACTACGCCCATGTATTACTGAAATGTAAAATGAATCTCAAAAATATGAGAAATTTAGGAATTGATATTATGACCTTTTTCGACATTAGGTATTATTGCATCTCAATCTGTCAATTCCTAGTTAATTCCAAGTCAATCTGTTATGAAAAAATGGCTTTTTTGGAGAAAAATTATCTAGGCCATTTTATCTTTTTACACGTTAGCGGGTCATGTGCGACGAGAACCAAAAAATCGCCCCCTTCTCCGCCTGTATACATCTGTAATAAAAATAAAATAAAGTTTAATTTCCCTATATACGCTGTCGATTTCAGACTTCTTGTCTTTCTTGATGTTTATTCGATTTTTCATATTTTAATCTCTATCTATATAAAATCACTCCCTCGGCTTAGTTTTTTATTAAAATTTTGGATTAATCGCTTAAATAATTCAATCTTTAATTGAGTAACTTATTTAGCTCTAAGAATTTATTTATTTATTTATTTAAATACACCTCAACAAACATAGTGAAATGAAGATTCATGGGAAAACACGTCAAAAAACCTAAATTAATTTCTTCCTTATTTATATATGAACATAGGGCCAAACGGCTCTTTTCAGCTCAGTGAAGTTGACATCACTAATGTCCGTATTCATCAAACTTCAAAATATAACCCCAGAGTTATATTTTGAAGTTTGATGAATACGGACATAAGTGCAATTTTTTGTCAAATTTAGACGGCATTCGTTTGTCCTCGGTTTGTCCACGATTTTCCAGCCAAAATTTTCGTTTGTCCACCTTCAAAAAAAATCGATTTTTTAAATTTTACCGTAACTTTTTTTTTTGAAGGGTGGACAAACGAACATTTTTGTTGGACAATCGTGGACAAACGAATGCCGCGTCTAAATTATACAAAAATTCGCACTTAAGGGTGGCAATTTCACTAAGCTCCTCTTTACTGATCTATACCTACAGAGTGTTGAAATTTTAAGATTTTTTCTTTTTTTTTCTTGATAACGATGACATACAAAAAACTACTATAAGAGATAAAAAAGTTTCTAACGTGACAAAATCTCCTATAGATTCTCACAAACATTTGGCAAGCCCAACGATCAAAGACAGCCCTAAACCGCGTATAGCCTGTTTGAAAATTTGAGCTAAATCTCAAAAACTCCAGGAACTATTATAGTAGGTACGCACTTTTTGACAAACAATTGAAATTTTTCCTACTTCCGGTTTTACCGGATATCACACCAACTTTTTTTTTAATGGGACTTTTTTGTTTTAATGGCTGTAGGTATATTATTATATTTTTGGATTCGGCATAATGTGACGCATTCAGTGATACCACATAAGTGACGTTTCAATTGTCAGACTTGAGCTTAATTTATTTTTTATTTTTCAATTATGACTATTTAGATTCACTTCAATTGGGCCATCATGTGATGGTACAAAAAACAAATTTTGTTGAAAATACTAAATCAAGTGATTTATGCGGACAAAGTATATGCACTCCAGAATTATTTTTTGGTCAGAATTCATTTTTTTCAAATGGTACCATTATGGGTTCTACAAATTCTTCAAATAGCATCTACTATTTAGTCCACCCAATAAGGAAAATTTTATTGTGCCCATTTTGCAGTTATGGCGAATTAACACAACTGCATGAAGTCATCATGCATGGCACATACTAATTGAGAAATAAAAAATAAATTAAACTCAAGTCTTACAATTGAAATGTCACTTATGTGATATCACTGAATGCGTAACATTAAACCTAATCCAAAAATATAATAATATACAGGGTGTCCAATTGAAAAATAAAGAGTTGATGTGATTTCCTGTAAATCCGTAAGCAGGAAAAATTCAATTGTTTATCAAAAAGTGCGTATACTATCGAGTATATGCGGCACACCGATTTTCAAAACGATATCTCAAAAAATAAAGGAAAAAATAGGAGTGTACCAAGCCTCTGTGACACCCTGTATATAATTTAGGAACAGGCATTACGTATATGCCATTTGAATTTATATACAAATTTTAATTATTTTTTATTATTATAATACATAATCAATATTTTTTTTATTAGATATTTTATTAGGTATCTTATTAAATTATTAAATATTTTTATAGAAAAGGGCCACCCCTTATAGAAATTTCGTAACTTGCACGTAGATTTTTTTCTCACAAGCTGTATCTACCTATACCTCAATTTTAAAAATAATTTTGGGTATAGGCTAATTTAGGTATATTTTATTAGTTTCATGTAAATTTATCGTATAATTGAACGATTTTCGAGAATAAAATAATTAGCAAGAATTCTGGAGGAAAAATTTTTTGGGCTGACCAGACTTTGTCTAGCCTGATGCCTTGAAAAATAAATTAGCGAAAAGAAGAAACTTTCGAACTAGCCGGACCTTGTCAATATATACAGGGTGAGTCAAATTCGAGCTATCATCATTGGGATCTCGGAAACTAGAAGATATAATAATAGGTATACGGACTCAATTAAATTGGGGCAAAGCTGATAAATTTAAAGCTCAAAAATAAACTTATAAAAAAAAAGGTATCTCTTATAGTTTTTGAAAAATGTGAAAAAACATTAAATTTTAAATTATAGTTGGCTTATTTGAATAGATAAAACATATAGGTCACAAAAACTGAAAGCACATTTTCACGGTGGCTATTTTTTATTTGTTTCGAATTTATGCACAACTTATTGGTGCCTTGGACATTCCACTTGGTGCCCTTAATTTATTCTATTCAGCTTTTTTCTCTTTTCTGGTGGAATTTGGATATTTCATTAAAAAAAATTAAAAAAAAATATTGAATACGGCTCTGGAATAAATTTATCAGAATAATTTACTTTCTTTAAAAAAGTAGGTATAGGTATATGTATAGTCATGAAAATATGATTTTATTATTGTTATTTTTCAATCCAGAACTGTGAACTCTGTTAAATATTTTTTATATTTCTATAAATGAAATTTCCAAATTTCAGAAAAAAAAAAACTGAATATAGGTAGAATTAGATACGATAAAAATCTGTCAATATCCAGGTAGACCTACTCTAATCTTGTCTAAGTGGATTTGGAAAAAAAATTCAATAGAAAGGAAATATTTTCGAGTTGAGCGGACAATGTTTAGCCTAATTTGAAAAAAAACTCTAGAAAAAAACACTTTCGAGCTGAGAGGAAAAAAAACTAAAAAAAACTTTGAAAAAAAAATTCGAGCTGACCGAAACCTTGTCTAATCGGACTTTCAAAAAAAGTTTATAAAAAAAACACTTTCGAACTGACCGGGATCTTGTTGAACCGGATTGCAAGAGAGACAAAAGAATTTTTTTCCAGTTGACCAGAAATTATTTACGCCTTGAAATAAAAACTTTGAGAAAAAAACCTTCTCGAGCGGATTTGGTTAGGAGATTTTCCAGAAGAAAACATTTTCGAGCTGACCGGACTTTATTGTCTAATTGGATTGCAAAAAAAAGTTCGAGAACGAAAAAGTTCAAGCTGAACACGGATCTTGTCTAAGCGGATTTGGCAAAAAATTTCTAGAAGGAAATATTGTCTAGCTGACCGAATCATTTTGCAAGAGAGGCGCAAAATAATTTTTTTTCTCTCTTTGATCAGAAATTATTAAATCGGCCTTGCAAAAAGAAACTTTGAGAAGAAAAAATTTTCGAGCTGATCGGACCTTTTCTAAGCGGATTTGGGAAAAAATCTAGAAGATTTTCCAGAGGAAAACATTTTGGAACTGACGGAATTTTATTGTCTAGTATAAGTATACCTAGCGTAATATGGATTGCAAAAAGAAAAAAATTGTAAATAGAAAAAATTTTCGAGCTGATTTGACTTATTGTCTAACTAGACTTGCGATAAAATTTTTGGGAGAATTCTTGTAAAAAAATTCCGAGAAGAAAATAAATAAGAATCAAAAAGAATCAAATAAAAAAATCCTCTTCGTTTTGTATTTTACTCCAGTACCTACTTAATTGGATTAAATTAATTATATAAATTAGGTAGGCTATTTATTTATTTATTTACACAATTTATTTAATCGCATATAAAATTAAAATTTTTTAAATTTGATCACTTATAGGTATGTTATACCTACTTAATAAAGCGAATATCTTAATTTATTTTGACAAGATTAGGTAATTGAGACGCATAATGAATTCTGGAGAATTTTAACATATTTCCAATTTAACTTTAAATTTATTATTAATGAGATTAACTAAAATAAAATAATTTGTAGTTGACCGAAGTAGCTTTTGGACAAGTTTTTGACAATGTACCTACATCTACCGAACTTTACAAATTAGTTAAGTATACCTGCTATAACTAAATTAATTATTTTTATATTTTTTTTTTATTACATAAAAATAAACAGCGTATATAGGTACCTATCCGCATAGTTTGAGTAGTCTTAATACTAATCTAATAATTATTACTTCCCCAAGTCGAAATCGATTGTCTCCATTTAAAATTATAGAAAAGATTTCTGCATTATAACGGCATGAAAAAAAATATTGCAACAACATTTACATCACATTCATAATATTAAACCCAATCTACCTAAACATCTTTGGTCTTAAAATGAGATAATTTACACTTCCTACAATTAAATAAAGAATTAACAGCAAAAATAATTTCACCTGGTCCATTCATCCGAGGAAGGCGAGAGTGGCGAGAAAGCCGAGACTTGATTGACGTGAATCCTGGAGAAATCACTACCATTCTCAGGTTTTACCCTCACCTTAGACTCTTTACTATTATTGCCTATGATGGAGTCTATCGAGAATCCGTTCCTGTTTTTCTTGTCGATTTCCGTCGCAATGAAATCGTCACTATCGGAGACTGGCGTCGCACTTTGATGTGGTTGCACCGGGACCGGCTTGCAGATTGTCTGGGGAATCAGCCCGATGTGGCTCAGGTTCAACCTGGACAGATCCATCGGAGGCAGCATCGGAATTGCGTTCTGGATACCACTGGGTATGTTCGGGAGGTACGAGTAGGGGTTATGGAGATGCGGATGGGTGAAAATGTTGTGCTGGTAGTTCTCCTGACTGAGGAAGGAGGCAATCATGGCGGAAGCGTGGTGATCTCGAAGCATTATATTAGGTGAGGGTCTCTTGTACCTTTTTCTCCTCCTTAGGAAGCTGCCGTTGTCAAACATGTCCTCGGCGAGTGGATCGAGAGTCCAATAGTTGCCTTTTCCGGGATTTCCCGGCTCGCGGGGGATTTTTATGAAACAATCGTTTAGAGATAAGTTATGTCTGATTGAGTTCTGCCAAGCTGGGAATTTTTCTCTGTAGTACTGAAATCTGGTCATTATAAATTCACAAATTCCGCTCAATGTGAGTTTCTTGTGTGGCGATTGCAGAATGGCCATGGTAATGAGAGCGATGTACGAGTACGGTGGTTTGATTAATTGGTGTCCTGTCTTTTTAGTAGTATTGCTTGATGAGTTCTTAGATTTGGATGAGTATTTGATGTGGTCTTCACTAATTGGTTTATGGTCTTGGGTGTCAGTAGAGGAGCCTCGTAAATCTAAAGGGGTGTCTACTAGAGGTGGTGAGTATTTATGATTAGCGATTACCTCTTGATGATGATTTATATTAGCAAGATGATGGTGACACTCATCGTCCATTGTTAACATTGATGAACACGATTTTTCACACACTAATACACACTATTGTTTAAACCCACTGTATTTTATGCAAGTGAATTGTCAAGCTAATATCTTTGTAAACAGTATTATCTGTCATATTTTCGTAACTGCTCTAAATTATTTTAAAGCGTTTCCTAATTTAAATAAAGATTAGGAAGTCCTACTATAACTAATCTTTAGTTTATTTCATTTTTATGATTATTGGGTGAAATTGTCTCTTTGTAAGTAGAATAATAAATAATAATAGTCTTATCTTGGAATCACTGAACTTCAATAACTCAGATAAATTTAAGCGATTGTTTATTTTAAGAATATTTCGCGACCGGTATATATTATTGTTATATAGGTAGAGTTGTTTTAATTGTTTATTGTGTTCGGAGCGCGAGATGATTTTCCGGGGGGAGTTGGAGCGCAGAGTTGGTACGTGTACCTCGCGCAATGATGTAACAACAAATGGCTCGGGATTAGATGTGTAGCCGTTGATATCTAGGAATGTTATCCCAATATTATCTTGGAAAGAACAATGATGGTTCAAGCTACCACATTTCCGGCTAGGCTGTAGGATAACAAAGCGGTCGGGGTGGGGGTTGCCGAGAAGCCACGCCTTCAACCCCTCGTTACGCCCATTTCACCCCTGAGGTACCGAGTTTGCGTTCCGATTCTCAACTTCCCTAACTTGGTTTATAATTTGTACTCTCGCGATTCTCGTCAAGCCGATTGATTTCCCCCTCGTAATTCGAGTCATAATGAAAAAATATTTTAGAGACGTTAAACATTTAGGTCATTTGATGCGTTTTTGATTATATTTTCAGGGATGCCGACAATCCGAATTGTTTAAGATCGCATCATAAAGTAATTTTAAGTAACTTGTTATACCTACCTACTATACCTACGTGTCAAAAAAATCCGCACATCACCGTACCAAGATCGAGATGATCGATTTTCTTCAATTTCTGCTGCAAGCAGAGAATTGCCATCACATAATCCAGAGGTCTCAGCCAGACTTCTTGTAGGTATACAGGATGTTCCTATAAATACCAGGTCGTAGGAAATGAGGTTATTAGTTGGTTTATTTTATGCCTAAAAGTTCATATACACATATAGGTCCGCAACCTCTTCGTTAACGATCCACAGAGTGTTGAAGTTTTAAGATTTTTCTTTAGGTCATCGAGGTTAGTCAAACTTATTTAGTCAAACATGATCATCCGAGTTTTAATTTTTAACAGGCAGTGGCGACTAAACACTAAACTGTCAAAATTAATGGAAATGAGAAATTATCCAAAAAAGCCAGAGCCTGTTTTGCCATTTTAAAAATACGAATTTCGTCTATAATATAAATTAGAGGAAGCTGTTTTTTTCTTGATCACGATTGCAGATGCAAAAAAAACTATACTTATATGGGTGAAATGGGATAAATTCAGGGAAAAAAATTGTAGATTCTCGCAACCATTTGTCATCCCAATGATAGGTAAGTCCTACAACGTAACCTGGATCCCATTTAGAGCTAAATATCTATATGAAGAAAAAACATTTAAGTCAAAGCATCACCTCCTTTCGTATGTAGGTACCTGGTATTTAGGAACTCTGTATAGAGAACTCCATGAACAACAATTTATGCATTTGGCATTTGGATGACAACGCGTTAGACCAGATGTGTTACGTGTTCTTCGCAGATGAGTCCATTGTTTTAGACCGCGGTCACCGGTCACCAGATTTTGGCATAGATCTTCTTTAGTTTAGAGGCTATCGCATTTATCGTGAGTTAATTAGAGACCAGCGCACTGAACTGGTTGGGGCCGGCGCACTTTGTTTTGTTTGTGCATTTATTGGCGAAAATTATTTTTAATGTACCTACATAACAACGCACATCCATATGCATCATGTACCTGCACACATATGCGAGAGTCCGAGAGTTGCCGTTAAGTATATACCTACCTACCTAATACTTATAAGTAGGGTAGGTATCTTATTCCATGCATGGTCTGGTCAATCGGTCCAGACCTGCATTCATGCGAACCCAATAAAACACCTCTGGGACCTTCTTGACAAAAGAGTCATGCGCAGACGTCCAAAACCCAACTATTATAACGAGAAATAACCCACCTCCGCGAACAATGACTCTAGATATACCTACATATTTTTTTGTTTACCTACTTCCTCAATTTTTATGACGACTTAGCCATTCATGGAAATGACACTTTCCGCGACAATTCTCGTTACGTGACAGAATAATGACACATTCCCAGACAATAACTTGTTCTACTAGAATGGTTCCGCATTCTATACCTACACGTTCGAGAGCGTGTCTACGGACACGCCAGAGACTTCGACGGCACGCCAGGGAACTTTAATATAAGAGCCGCCGTGGCTAGAGACGAGTCAGTAGTAACTTGAATGTAAATGTGAAAGCTGAAGTATCACAGAGGAAGGAAAACACAGACTAGTCAAGTAGTACTTAAAGACAAAGTGGTGTAATATTTATATGTGGAAACAAGAGGACAGCTGATTATTTAGATTTAGAGGTTACAAAGTTTATAAGTTGTATTTGTGTTAGAGAATAAAAACATTTGCAGACTTTAAATTCGATTTTATATGTGTGACACCCATCCGTTGAATGACCCAAGGCCCAGACCAGCAAGAATAAGGGGATGAAATTCTACAATAATTACATTAATATAGGTATAATATAGGTATATTATACCTATGTTTATACCTACTCTAATTCAAAACATGACCTGGTCGTTTGCGAGAGGTTATGGCGGCGGTATATCAATTTTGGAATCATGTTCGTTCTGACTGTCAATAAGTGCTTTGGAGTTTGCGATAAATTTATAGGTATACCTACATTTTGCATCTGATGAAAAAGTCATAATTTTAGTCTCGACTCTCGAAGGTTAGGTTAGGTACACCAATCTGATCTGATTTACTGCGTCAAACATGCAGTAGGTATATCGCGTAAGTAAGGGTAAAAACATAGTAGAACGACGAGATTAGAGGCACGCAGCGACGAGGTAAGCGTCGATATAAGCGACGAGACAGAAGACATGCACATAGTGAGGAGACAGAAGTTGCGATTTACTGCTTTGACTTTCTAAACTCAATTCAGTATGAACAATGTTCTCCGACAGTGAAGATGAAATTTTATTCGATAATGCCGCGCTTCGCGGGCTTATTATTATTGCAATGGGAAGTTTGGACAAAACTTATTCTGTACATCCTATTAATAAAGTACGCAAACGGTTTGGACAGTACCATATATTATTTTCTGAGCTCAAGCAGCACCCAGGCCGATTTTTTGAATATTTGAGAATGGGAATTGCTAAAACTTAAAAAGAATGCAACTAGAACCGTATACAGTATCAACGCGATAATAAATCCAATTTTTATCTCCACGCGCATCGCCTCGCTTGTCTCGTCGCTTAGTACTGCGTCAACCTCTTCACTATGTTTGGCTTCATTACCATACACGATGAAATTAAAGCCGCGTCGCTTACCTCGTCGCTGTGCATCTAGCCTCGTCGCTCTACTATGTTTTAGACGTTTGAGATGTGCAGTAAAAACCTTTATGGACCAAGGCCCGTATTCATCAATAAATATAACCCCTGGGGTTATATTTTGGAACATGTGATTGGTTCAAAATTCGTAGCGTTCGTAGGGTTTGAGCATTAGACCAATCAGATGTCAGAAAATTCAAAATATAGCCCCAGAGTTATATATTTTGAAGTTTGATGAATAATATATACGGACAGTGACTTCCGTGGCCTAGTGGTTCTCCGCTGGCTCACGAAGCCATAGATCGCGGGTTCGAAACTCACCTCGGCCCGCTTTACTTTTCAGATTCATTTTCGAATGTCTGTGAAAAGTAAAATAAGCGATCGAACGTTTAAATGGCAAATATTATAATTTAAAGTGTGTGTGGCTAAAGAGTTCGTCTCAAAGCCAAATTACCAGAGTGGAGCGACTATGTCTTACCTACACAGTTAAGACCGATGCTCCCTCTTTTTATAAAAAAAAAAAAAAAAATATATATACGGACAATAGTGAGTGATGCAGGAACTGTAATTTTATGACTTAATTACGGCTCTCCGCATAATAGCGCATGAAAAAATAGCGCATAGGTAATAATATACACCCCTCAGCGCGGAAAAAATAGCGTGTCAAAAATAGCGCTGCAGCGGCAATGTGAAAAAAAGTAATGTCGTCCTCAATAGTGTATTTTTTTGTTAAAAAATACACTAATATAGCGTATGTCATAATAGCACATGACAAAATAGATCTCCGCAAAATAGCGCATGGACGCAATGCGCGTGATAAAATAGCACGTCGAAAACACCGCCGCTGCGAGAAAAATAAACTATTTATAGCGAGTGTCACCACAGCGCGAGACAAAATTGCTCTTCGCAAAATAGCGCATGCACCCATCAATATCGCATGACAAAATAGCGCATGGATGCAATAGCGAGTATGAAAAAATAGCAAATTGCTATCTGCTAGGACAAAATGAAAATATATATAGCGCATGTCACAACAGCGCATGCAGGGCGCGTGGCAAAATAGCTGTCCGCAAAATAGCGCATATGGAACCAATATCGCATGACAAAATAGCGCATGGATGCAATAGCGAGTGACAAAATATCAAATTGCTATCTGTTACGACAAAATGAAAATACAGCGCATGTCACAACAGCGCATGTATTAGGGCACATGACATAAAATAGCTGTCCGCAAAATGCAAAATATAGCGCATGAAACCAATAGAGCATGGCAAAATAGCGCATGGACGCAATAGCAAATGATAAAATAGGGCATCGGTATAAAAATAGCCTATATAAGTAGAAATACATTTAAATGATTATTTCAGCGGCCGTCAAATAATAGGAAATGCGAACGCATCACGCATCCGAGAAGGTCAAATTTGAAACCACATTTGCGAAACCGTCAAGTAGGAGATCGTCACATTTAGAGAAGGGCAGGGCAAATTTAATCAACTAATAAGTAGGTATATATGTAGGAACATTTCAATAATTTTCATATTGTATACACGTTTTTTCATTTCGCGTTCGGCGTTCGGTCTACCTAATAATATATACCTATCTACTAATATATTGCAGCAGTTTTGTGGCGTAAAGAGTAATCAGTCAAGGGTATACCTTATGGAGCGGCCATATCTCGGGAACTATATTGGATTTTTTCTATAAATATCAATATTTAAGGGGGTGATTTTTGGGCCCATTTTAAGAATAAAACTGCATCAGAACGTACTGAACGTATGTCCTAAAAGTCTTAACTTTTGACAACTTTTGAGATACAAGGTGATGGTAAAGTTTTTAAAAAGAAATATTTTTTTCATAATATCTGTAATACCGCTCTGGATATTTTAATGAAATTTCGTATACCAGGTATTACGCATCAAGGGGAATTTTTTCATAACTTACCACTTTTCATTTTACTTCCACTATAGTGACGATGGTCCACGATCGTGCAGAATTTTACCTCGTATACTTTGGCAGATATTGATGGTACGCCACTGATTTCTGTTGAAATAGAAAACATTTTTGGAATCCTCATTAATTTTCAAGAAAATTTGATTACTTGTTTTTTTCCAGACCGATGCACCTCGGTTTCCGCCTAAAAAAATAAAATCTGTCTCTCTACATGGTCACAAGATTATCGTTAAAGTGACAATAAAAAAATATAAAAATATGCAGGTAAAACTCTGCACGATGGAGTGGAAATAAACCGAAATGTGATACATGAAAAAATGACTCTTGATGCGTAATACCTGTAAGTATATGAAATTTAATTAAAATGTGTATTATATGCAAATAAACTTATTATGAAAAAATTATTTATTTTTAAAAACTTTACCACCCTGTATCTCAAAAGTTAATAAGACTCTTAGGACATACGTTCTTATGAAGTTTTCTTCTAAAAATGGACCCAAAATTCACCCCTTTAAATATTGACATTCAATTAGAAAACACCCTGTATATCGGTCCAAAAGTCTTAAATTAAAAATTTTCCAGGCACAAGTGACCACGAGAAATTCAAGATTTTCTAGATGGCCAAATTCTGTATAAGTTGACTTAAACTCGTATAATATAAACGTGAAACCATAATTATTCAAGATATAGTAGGTATATACCTACCTAAATGTGAAATAAACCCTACACCTATAGGTATTATACAGGGTGTCTGCTTAAGGCTGGCCACCGGCTATATCTCGGAAACTAATGGGCCTATAACCTCAAAATAAAAAATTTCCAGACATAAGTGATCAAGAGAAATTCAATGAAAATATTTTCAAGATGGCCGCACTTTCGGAAATGCCGGAAGTTGACACCTACTTCGTTATTTTAACGGAAACACCCTATATATTATTATATTTTTTAAATGTCTGAAAAAATCGAATACAGGTGGTTTTCACAATTGGAATTTAGATTGAGCGGTTTATGAGTTATAAATAAGTGAAAATCGAAAATTTTCAACTTCAAAGCAGTCTAGAACTAGAACGACTCAAGATATCCAAAAACGGTTTACATGTCCCTATGTTAACTTTTCACATAGTATCCTACTATGTGGTTTAAATTTTAATACAGGGTGATGAAAAATCGGATAATTTTCATCACCCTGTATTGAAATTATCTTCGCATACTGGGATAAAACGTGCAAAGTTAGGATAGGGACATGTAAACCGTTTTTGGATATCTTGAGCCGTTCTATAATTCTAGACTGCTTTGAAGTTGAAAATTTTCGATTTTCACTTGTTTATAACTCATAAACCGCTCAATCTAAATTCCAATTGTGAAAACCACCTGTATTCGATTTTTTCAGACATTTAAAAAATATAATAATATACAGGGTGTTCCCGTTAAAATAACGAAGTAGGTGTCAACTTCCGGTATTTCCGGAAACGCGGCCATCTTGAAAATATTTTCAATGAATTTCTCGTGATCACTTATGTCTGGAAATTTTTTATTTTGAGGTTCTAGGCCCATTAGTTTCCGAGATATAGCCGGTGGCCAGCCTTAAGCAGACACCCTGTACTTATACGTACCTATATAGGTATATCTATCTACCTAAACATTTCAACAAAATTTTATCCTAAATTAGGTATACAGATAAAAGCACCATATTTCAAGTTTCAAGTAAATATTTTCTTCCTCGTTCCTTTATCATATCATAAAACTTCCAAAGAGAGGATAATTCCAGAGTAGAATTATAAGGGATATAAAAATTGCTTAATCGAAGAGAACTCCAGTTGGGAAGTAATTTAATTACAACAACCCGTTAAGGAACTTTGAAGACTATACCGTCCATAATCGGCTTAGATCTGAATAGAAGTTCAATGAAATTCGCAACGACCAGCTGATCTAATAAACGACTCTGTCGGATAAAAACATTTAATCAAAGCTGTTCAGATAAAACCAGAGCCACTAATGAAATTTGTGCCCTTAAAACATTTCAATCAAGACTTTGCTAGGACACTGAGAACGACAGAAGTGACTGGGCAATCTCATCTCATCTCACACCCCGCAAAAGCTTCTCGGTAGTGATGGGAGGATCTCTATTATTGCAAAATAACGGTCAATAAATTTATTGCAACTTGATCAAAGCTAAGAACATGACATATCTGGTCCCATATCAAAATCAAGCATAACAACTCATATAATATACTTATGCGTGGGTGATGCTGAACCTGGTTATTTGATGCATGAAAAAGACGCTTAGAAGCAAAAATTGAGCAGTAAAATTCATACTCAACTGTGCCTGTTTATAATATGTGTGACTAAAAAAGATCTTAATTTGAATTTGACGTCGTTTTTCAGACGTCATGCAGCCAGTTGTTGTCAGCCATATTACGATTATAGTGACAAGCAGACTCGGTCTTGGTTTTGCATCAGTCTTGGTCTCGGTCTGGCCAGAAAACCAAGACCATATAGACTACCACTCTTAACTGCAGCAGCAAAACAAGACCAAGGCCAAGACCTATTTGCAGAGCTTGATCAAGAACAAGACCGAAATGCGAGAGTCTTGCTGACTGAAAAACAATAACTTCCCTATTTTTAGTGTCTTGCAGTTAAACAATCAAGCCTCAGTCTTAATTTGAAAGGATGTGGAAATGTATACGACCACAAAGTCTTGTAAACGAGACCAAGAGAAAACCAAGACCAAAATTATCTTGATTTTGGTCTTGATCTTCATTTTACTCATCACGACATAATATTTACTATTTGACCAGTCTGTCATCTCACTGTGTCGGTTGTTGTAGTAGGTATATCCCATTTCAGACGTTTTTGAATTCAGAGTTGGCTATGGAAAATTCGAATTATGTTGGTACCTTTCCAAAAGCTGAGTTTTGAACTACCTTTGACAAGCTAAATTTTTTAAGGTTATGGATGTTTCTAATCAAATTTGACTTTGTTTTAAATTTCACCTACAAAAAATTTTAGGTGAAACAGGAATATATTATCTAAA
The DNA here is from genome assembly GCA_910589415.1 of Malachius bipustulatus. Taxonomy (NCBI): domain Eukaryota; kingdom Metazoa; phylum Arthropoda; class Insecta; order Coleoptera; family Melyridae; genus Malachius; species Malachius bipustulatus. Next base: position 37,445,994 of record OU342632.1, read on the forward strand.
GTAGGTACTTATACTAATATTCGGGGAAATATTTATTTTTGTGTAAAATCAGACAAGGAGGATTTATTTCTTGATCGATTTTTTTCAACTATATGTGAAATTATTAACGATTTCTTTAAATATGTTTTCTGTATTTCAAAACTTTAATTTTTATCCAAAAAAATACGAAATATAAAAATTATCATAATTTATTGTTTGTTTTTAGTTTAGTAATAAAAGATAAAAATACAAGTTATGTTCATTGTCATTAAAATTTCTTGTTTAACGGTTAAAATAAGATTCATAAGGTAAGCTATATTTCTACACTTCTACAGTTCTATACACTTCTACAATGCTTTTATAGTTATTGAACAAGAAATATTCAACTAGAAAATTAAGAAATGTTATCCAGAGAAGTAATTTAAAGGCTAGCGGTTACAACATTATTTATAAAAATCTACATAATATTATTTCGGATTTTTTTGCTCGCGATACTTCTTGATTTTACTCTCAAATTTTATTGAGTTGGTTTAAATTCGAAGATAAAGATTATGCCCTGGAAATTTATAAAAGGCTATTTCAACAAATTTTTTCAACTGACTTCAATTTTCCAATATCAAAGTTTTTTTTTTAAGAGGGAGCATTGGTCTTAACCGTGTAGATAAGACCTAGTCATTCCAATCTAGTAATTTGGCTCTCAGAACTAGCTAATTTGGCCAGACACAAATTTTAAATTTATAAATACATATAGTTAAATTACCGAGAAATAACCATGCCGAGCTGGGATTTGAACCCAGACGGTGGCAGCGTCAATGGCTCAATAATTATAGTCAGTGACCTAAACCGCCGCGCTCAAAATAAAAGTTATTTAATAATAATATAATAAAAAACTCAATCACATTTACATTTATGATCTTTGATTTGTTCTCTATTGTCTTTATAAATAACTTAAAGTGCTGGACTTCTCTCTCTCGCGTCATGTGGTGAAATTCAGGAACATATATCATTTATATCATGTCGCCGACTCTTGAAATACCTAATTTTCACGAGAACATTTGAAGAATAAGTAGGGGTAGTCTTTATTCCCTTTATCAACTAATTTAATTCAAATTTTGAAGAAAGCAGATGGAATGAGCCTCATGATCTTTGTAGGTTGCCAATAAGTTTTTCTTCATTTTCAATTTATTGTAGGGAGTTGGAGGATTTTTTTGCTAGTTGAGGAAAGTCTTGCTAACTCGGTTGAGGATGAGTTATGACAAATTCTTATCTCGTTATTGTCGTTTGATACTGAGGCTGCCTAAAATATATGAATAAAAATTATATTTGGGTAGAACTATAAATTTTCTGAATCCAATCGGTTTAATTTAGGTATGATTATTGGGGTAAGCATTCATGCATGGTGTAGAGCTCATCTTCTTCGAGGTAGGACTGAGTCTCACAAATTCGGGAAGCACGATTTACCGGGGTTTGTATTACAGAGAGCTCGTTTTTGGGCTGGGTGTTGATTGGAGTTCTTGTGTAAATAACGATCTCTTTGTGTTGGTTTTCGGTAGACACTGTGCCACACATTTCAATTACTTTTGGCATTATAATATAATAATGTAGTATTTAGTATTCAAAGGTGATTTAAGTTCTTTTCAATTTTAAAAGGATTGAAATAAGATGCTGAAAATCTGACAGAACTTTTTGAATGAAGTTAATGAACGTTGAACGTTTAATAATTAAATATTTTTTACTAAAAAATAACAACAATCGTATATTATTGAATTATTGTTTTCATACGTCAAACATATTTTTATTAGGTAAGAAATTAATCCTAATGGCATATGAGTAAAGTGGGAAGTCATTTGAACTTTTTTAGCTCAAATCGACTGTCCAGGGTATCCAACTTGAAGAAAAAATATCACAGCCAACTTGAATCCAAAAACGTCTGAAATGGGATATAAGTAACCCCCTTGATCCCAAACTTTCTTCCAATAATCCAAGCTACTCATTCGAATAATTATTATTCTACCTATAGAAAACTAAGAATTCACAACACTAATCAAGGTGACTTAACTGTTAATTACTACAACAGTTATTTGAAATCACTGTCCCCATCTCTACTCATCTCTACTCCATCCATTCAGCATCTCAGGGAGGCCAGTCATGTAATGTGCCGTATGTGTGTGGAAAGGTTTAATGCCGAATGATAGTCGAGGACAATGCCTAATCCCTAAGGGCTGATTTGACTCATTCCATCCAGCTATTTGTTCCCAGCTTGACGCCGTATCCCTCATCCTTCGTAAGTTCCCGCGTGTAGCCGTTCAGGAGCTCTTTGCAAACACCCGATATCCTGCTATTTATTAGTGGTTATTACGGGCGATAACCGTGACTATTAATCATTTTGCGGTCAATGAGATGGATAATGGCAGTAATTTAATGGTTATTGAGGTGGATTTATTCCGCATAAATCATTATTTATTTTGTTTACATCATGATCGAGCGTCTTATTTGTGTATGTGGTGTGATATGCGTATTTATGATAGGGTTTAGACCGCTATATTTATTTGCCCTTTTTACACCCTTAACGATATAAAACTCTTATAGGACTTGATTGTGACATCTGTTGAACAAATTATTTCTCTTATCAGAAAATAAATTTTTAAGGACAGAAAACTAATTATTTTAAGAACGTATTTTCATTCCTCATAATTGATCGAGAAAAAGGGCAATCTCCATAACAGTTAAAAAAAAATATTAATTTATTGGCTACTACTCCCCAACTCAAAGTACGTTTTAAATCTAAACCCTAACATGTTGGTTTTTCAAAGTCTTGCGAAAAAGGTTGGAAAAACCCATCAGAAACTGAAGAACTGAAAATAAATTTAAGATGACTCTGAACAGAAACAAAATTACCCTAAATCTCAAATGGCACCTCTGAGGGAAAATTTATTCATTAGCAGAAGTAAATTTGCTGTAAATTATTTAAGTTATTGCTGATGAATTTGAGTTATATATCAATATAAAGTTCTTCTTCTAATCCAGAGCTATAATACATAGGTATATAGTTTCGATTTTTGTACATACCTACATGAAGCAGGGTGTGATTCTTAACCAGAAATATCCAAATACCTACCTACCTATATCGAAAAGCGCGCGCCCCGAGGAAAAATGTTTTCCACAAAAGTAGTTTTGTTCGATGGGGGACATCTTTTAACACAATAAACACTCTCCACATTTTTTTATTGCGCACCCGTATTCAGCGACAAAAAATGCGGAAGTCTTAAACTTTTTTTCCCCATGTTTTTTCACTGCACACGAATTCGCAAAATAAAAAATACGGGCTGTTATTTAAAATTTCAAAATTTCACCCCCAGCACTCCCACGCAAGGGGTGTGAGGTACAAGGTGGTTTTTGTGTTAAACGATGTCCCCCATCGAACAAAACCACTTTTGTAGAAAACATGTTTCCGCATGGTGCATGCTCACTGGATGTAGGTAGGTATTTCAGGTTATAATATAAGAATAAGAATCACCCTGTATATCTATTATGTAACAATTTCTCCTTTAACTACCGAAATAGTTATTAGTTGGGATACACTAAGGGTTTTCGGTCACGTTCAAGGTTTTAATTAGCCCAGACCTTGAACGTGACCGAAAACCCTTAGTGTATCCCATCTATTACTTATGTAATATACCTACACCTGCTCTTACAGGTAGCTTCCAGGTAAAAAAATCACAGAAAAATTAAAAATCATGACAAACCATTTGACTAAATATTGACGTCATAATTCGGTGAAAAAATTGTGTTTTTTCAGAAAAAATAATATATTTTTCCATTTTTTTTCAATTTTATTGATTTTTTATTTCCTTGGTTTTTACATACCTACCAAATGACATTATTTTCATGACGACTTCATTTCATAACCTACAAAAAATAAATAATTAATTTTCAACAATGAGGAAGACATCAATGAAATAAGGAATATGGGATTTTTCTTTTTTAATAGGATAGGTACCTATTCCAGCAACAGCAGAAGCTAAGTTAGCCTGAATTTTTTTCAGATTCTTGAAGAATAAAATTGCGTGTAACTTTTCTCTTAGAGGGGGACATCGTTGCACTCAAATATCACCCCCATCCCACCATACCTCATGCACCGCACCTCCAACGTGAGGGGTGTGATTTTGAAACTTAATATATACAGGGTGAGGCGCGAGAACCTTAGGGCATTTTTATATGGAGAAGTCCTTGGAGTAGAAGTCTAAAAATTTGTACGTGTATGATTTCGGTTTTGCCGAGCTGAACTAAAATATTCACAATCCCTCACCATTTCCGGTTGTACAGGAAGTTGCCATCAACTTTCTTATTTTAAATGGGACACCCTGTATATTATTATATTTTCAGATTGTCTGAAAAAATGCAATAAAAATGGGGTTTACAGTTCAAAATTGTACCGAGTGGTTTATGAGTTATAAACAAATGAAAATCGCAATTTTTCATTTTTAAAGCAGCTTAGGTCGAAAACGGGTCAAGATATCGGAAAACGGCTTACATGTCCCTATCTTAACTTTTCACCTAGTATCCTATGGTGCTGATGAAATTTGTATACAAAGTGATAAAAAATCAGCGATTTTCAAAAAAAAAATTAATAAAAAATATTTTTTTTTGTAGGTACTCTAGCGTAGTATACAAAAAGTTAGAATAGGGACATGTAAGCCGTTTTCCGATATCTTGACCCGTTTTCAAGCTAAGCTGCTTTGAAAATGGAAAATTGCAATTTTCATTTGTTTATAACTCATAAATTGGTCGTTACAAATTTGAACTGTAAACATCATTTTTATTACCTTTTTTCAGGCAATCTGAAAATGTAATAATATACAGGGTGTACCATTTAAAAAAAGAAAAATATGACAACTTCCGGTATAACCGGAAGTGGTGTGGAGTTGTGAATATTTTAGTTCAGCTCGTCAAAACCGAAATTATACACGCACAAATTTTTAGACTTCTACTCCCAGGACTTCTCCATATAAAAATGCCCTAAGGTTCTCGCGCCTCACCCTGTACGCATCGATCTAAACCCCGAGATCGACGCGTACAGGTATCGAGATATGGAAAAACGGTTTACATGTCCCTATCTTAATATCCTATCATGTAGCTGAAATTTTTATACCGGGTGATGAAAATAATCAAATTTTTTACCACTCTGTATAAAAATTTCATCCATCCAATAGGATACCGCTTGAAGAGTTAAGATAGGAACATGTAAACCGTTTTTCCATATCTCGAGCCGTTTTCAATATAGGTAAGCTGCTTTGAAAATGGAAAATCGCGATTTTCATTTGTTTATAACTCATAAATCGCTCATTACAAACTTCAACTTTACAAACCATTCTTTTTGACTTTACTCAAATAATCTGAAGATGTAATAATATAGAGGGTGTCCTATTTAAAATAACAAAGTTGTATGGCGTACAACGATATTGCGCCATCCTGTGTATCTGAAAATAATTTTACAAACTGCACTTTACCCTCCCATTTACAGCACTTTTTTGTTCATTTCGATATCTTTAATGGTGTACGTGCAATCGAGCTTTCCCATATCGATGACTCACCCTGTATTTTATTATAGATTTTTTAAGGAGGGAGCACCGGTCTTAACTCTTATAATAACTAATGTTAAATAAGACAAAGTCGCTTTCACTCCAGTAATTTTTGGCTTCGAGAACTAACTCCATCTATCCAAACATATAAGTATGTTTAATATAAGTAGGTACATATTATGGTGTTCTTAAATACCAGGTAAGTATATATCTACCACCTTATACCTTATATACGAAAGGAGACAAGTCTTTGACTTATTTTTTGCCTAAAAGTTAATTCAAACATACAGGTCCGCAACCGCTTCGTTATGCTGATCTGCAGGATGTTGAAATTAAAAAAAAATAGTTTTTCCTTTATATAATCACCCATTCACCCCATAGTTTTTGAGATATTTACTTAGTTCAAATTTGAAAACAGGTTAGGCTATAATAGGGCTTATATCATAGGGCATGACAAATGGTTGTGAGAATCAACAAAAAGATTTTTTCGCTGAATTTCTTCCATTTCGCCCCCATTCCTCCCCGCATAAACTTTTTTGCAATGCGCCGCTGGGTATAGATATTCTAAAATACAATATTAATTTTCTGTTTTATTGAGAAACTTTTTGGTATCTCTTATAGTTTTTTTTTGCATCTGTAACCGTTATTAAGAAAAAAGAGAAACAATTTCCTGATTTAATTCCGCGTTAGACGAAATTCAAATTTTTTAAATGATAAGACAGGTTGGGGTTGTCCCAATAACGGCTTAATAGTCTTCACTCTAACCCGCGGAGCTACCGCCAGCTCATTTTTAATAAATTATTTTTATTTTATTGATTGTTTTATTAATAAATTTTTGAATTATCAGAGCTGTCAATTATTGAGGTTTTATTTAGGTAACATGCAGTCAACTGTCAAAACCATTCATCCTATCATTAAAATCACAATTGACAGCTGTATGACAGTTCAATAATTTATTAATAAAATAATCATTAAAATAAAAATAATTAATTAAAATGGATCACTCGATTTTGACCTGCATTTTTGCATGCGGAAAAAATGTTTAAAAGCAATAATTTGACATTTTATCACAAAAAAATCATATCCGCGATAAAAATGGCCATCAGTTCATTATTCAAAATTTCAAAGTCACCCCCGCTCCATCGCGATGGGGTGGGGTGGGATGGGGCAGGGTGATTGTTGCGTCCAAAAGTCTAAACCATACAATATGTTGAACTGATTTTCTTTTAACACAATGTGGTCAGAAATAATCTTCTACGGGGGAATTATGATGGATGGGGGTGCTCTGTAGAGAGGGAGGCACATCAGAAGTGTATATTATACCATATATTTGTTGATTATACTGTTTGTCTGCAATAATCCATTAGAGGTTATAGGTATAATATAGGTATATACACGCAATAAGTAGGAGGTAGTCATAAATAAATAATCCTTTGAAGGAAACCAAAAATAAAACCAAATTATTTACTTGCATTACTTGCAACAAATTTTAAAGGAAAAAAGCGACCAAGATCTCTAGCCTTCAAAACATGCAAATAGCTGAAAACAACAAGACGCAGAAAAAGACATAGCAAAAAACAACATGCGCAGTTAAGGACGAGACGACGAAGAAAGAGATACCTGAACACATCACTCCAAAGGAAGTCAATAACTGCATGAAGACTTATACCATGCACAAAGATAGACACCTGAAGAAAGATCAGTGATCTTTCTTCAGGTGTAAAATCAGTGATGAAGAGCAATAACATAATCTGGAGATTACCACATTTATACTAAAAATTAAGTCTTAGCTGAAAGAAACGCAAGGGAGAAAGATACAGCTAAAAAACAACTCAATGCAAAAAATATGAGGACAATATTGTAACTCAAAAGTCAAACCACCGGCGTACGATATAAAAACATCCTGCATGGAGCAGTGAATACAAAATACAATTTCAGGCAGCCTGGCCTGCAAAGCTAACTGGTGGAACGATGCAGAGAAAGGCAACAGCACTGATGGTTATGGAAGAAAATAACTCTACCTTGAAATAGCTTTCACCATAATGTTTGCTGCGCTTAGAAGAAATTAAATTGGTGGTTAATTAAAACTTCCAAACAAAGGAAACAATTCAAGGACCAAATCCAGGATTCTATATCTACCTAGGTGTATATAGATCTTTCGGGATCAGTTCCGTATTGAAATTGTGGAAATAAGGATGCCTTGTTCATGGTGTTGATTAAAAGCATCGAAAGAGGGAAGAATGAAAAGACCCAGAAGACGAAAAAATCTGATTTACCAACCCCTGCTTTCGTATTATCCGGAAACCTTTCAACTATTCTCCGAAGGAATAATTTGGCAGTAGGAATGATGTAGATTTCAAGGATTCGATGAGAATTTCCCGGAGTGCATGATTGAATCTGTCTGGTATAAGAGGAGAGAGATCGATGCGGATTCGAGTAGCGTGTGTGTGTAGGTTTGCTGAAGGGGTTGATCCGGTAATACCTGGAGAATTCATCCCCTACTATCCTTGCTAGGGGTGGAGCTAGCAAGCCCGCTTGTTAGCATTAGCCACTGGCCCGAGTTGGGTGGAACCAGATCTCTTTGTGCTAAAGGTAAATAATATTCTACTCAATGTATACACCTTTGTGACGCTTTGACTGTGACCGTTCCGGGACGTTCCGGAGGGGGTTAAAACAGTCACATCTTTGCGGATCAGAATGCATAACTATGGTTTGGAGATAGAATGTGACCGTGTTGTTATATTGGATTCATCCTCTCGGTGACACGCTTGACTACTGCTGGAAAATAATTTGAAATGCTTTTGCTTTAGCTTTTGTTTTGCCCTCAAGCTTTACTGGCGTTTGAGCTATTATAGCGCTGAAAGCAAGTTTAATTTTTCAGGGGGAGCCGCTTTTACAACTTATGATTAAATTAATTTATTTCCTTTCCCTTCTTTCTGAGACATATCGCACTTTTCCATTTCCCGGATGATATCATATCAGGAAATGAAAAAGTACTTCAATGTTTACCTACAAAACAATAACAATTATGTACCTACTAAAGTAGTATATCTAGGTAGGTACTGATATCAGGGTAGGTAAGACATTGACGCGCTTACTAAGCGCCAATGTCGGTAATATAGGTACCCTCTGAGAGGTATAGGTACAACGCATAACGCATCTCGATATGCGTAAATGAAACTAATTTTATGGAACGACACATATTTTAATACATACTACTATAATTATTGCTAGTGGGGTCTGGAGATGGAGGGAGCTATACCACGGGCAGACATGTCTTTCAATCTTTATCTCGTCGAATGTACTTTGAGTCCTAAGCGCATGTCCGAGAACTGCTTCGGCCACCGGACTCGTGACGCTTGCGCACAACGGGCCGAGTACTCTAAAAAACAGATATAAATAGTCGTTTGCTCTCCCACTGTGTCCGTGACACTTCCACCATATTAGATATATATGGAACCACATCGTTTATGATGATGAGATGTTGAGGTTGTGATCTTCAATACACAGTCGAGTGTGCAGTAGAGTAGAGTGATTCCATCAGGAACCTATGTAGTAGTTAGGCATCTAATACATACCTATACCTATATAAGTATGAGTTGATACAACATCCAGCAATATCACTCATCCATCAGATACTGAGATGCAGATGTCATTTTACGAATATTTTACGTAATACGTGCCTACTTGACCGGTCATTAATATCCCGCCTAAAATTTAGGACAATGCACCCTCCTTCCCAATCCAAGTTTTTTTTTCGCGCCGATGGGTGCTGATTGCATGGTCTAAGGGGTACGTGCTCCAGTGCTCAGCATGCACCTATAGCGACATCAGCACAATAAATGAATTTCCCGCATACTTACAATACAATCCTGGTCCTGCAGATCATCCTGGAAGAATTTCAAATCTATATGACTTCACCTCATCTCGGTGATGCGCAGACTCGTGTCGTCGCTGTTGACTATCCTATCATATTATAAGTATACAAGAATACTGGAAAAATATACAGCGAAGTTCAAAACCTCCAGGAGGTGTCATCATCTTCTTCTCATTGTGTTTTCATGTAATGGCTAGATAATTATTGAGGGTCCAGCATCACTTATACCTATACATAAATGACAAACTCCCCTTCATGGAGTCCTGGGAGCAGGGACCACTCGATCCCAGGGAACTGTCGGCAAGTAAGTTAGGAAGTAAAACCTTGCATGGTTAACGACCTTGCTTGACAAGGCTTAAAAAAGATCGTTTAACCAAGGTTTCAACTCCGGATAGTTCCCTAATATGTCAAATTTAATTTTATCTTCATTAGTTTTTCAAATTTTCTACACAAAAACTTTATTTCACTTGAGGCGCATTTGCAGATAAGCTTCCGCTCCGCTAATTTCATAGATTTATAGTTTTTTTTTTCAAAATCCTCAAAACTGATGGGCGAAAGAAATTGGACGCTATAGTGAAAAATAAAACCTTGACGGACCTTGAACTTAAAAAATTCTCCTGCGGCGCATTTAAGGGGACGACGAACAGTGAGAGGGTGATCCCGAAATTGCTTGATTTTTTTTTTAAACTTAAATGTGAACTGTTTTTGAGAAAACATCATTTTAGAATGAAAAATATAAAAGTAACAATGTACGATTTGTTGTGGCAAAAACATTACTTTTTTTTATGTATTTTTTTTTAATCTGTTTCACTGACACATAAAAAAAATTAATCAGACCTCAAAATGTAGATAATAATAATGACAAGATGTGTACTTACAAAAGTTGGGCTGTATCTCAAACTTATCCTGAGATATTGCGTACAGGGTGTATCCAAATAACACAGAAAAAATTTAAGAGATGATTCTTTGGTAAAAAATAAACAAAAAATTTCCTATAGGTATTAACGTGTCTGGAGATGCACCCTTTTTGAGATACAGGGTGTCAAAAAAAGTTAATTTTTCCAGTTTTTTCCTGTTTTTAGAATACAGAATTCAGTTTTGTACAGATCTTATACATATACCTTTCATTGATAATATTATTAGCATATTTCAAATGCTATAACTAACTTTTTTAAATATGCCAGTGGAGGAGATTTTAGGATTGGGGGGATTTTCTTGTCCCTAATAGGTATCTACGACACTGGACAAATTGATATTTCAAAAGCACACTTTCAACCGCCAATGTTTTCTATACACAAAAAAGATATACTCTTGGTCATAACTGCTAACGTGATCCATTTTCGAGAAAAACTGGCATTTACGATGAAAAACTCGCTTTGAATGTCTCAAAAGTCTCAAGACAAGTGTCGGAAAATGACGCGCAAAAAACTTCACTCAATCTTAAGATCTCTGCCAGTGGCATATGAAAAAAAATGAATTGATGGCATTAAAAAGTAACTAATATCAATGATATGACATTTACAAAAGCTGAGTTCCGTATCTGTAACGATTCCCCAGATATCTTCAAAAAACTGGAAAAAAAATCTTTTTTGACACCCTGTATCTCAAAAAACGGTGCATTTCCAGACACACGTTTATAGGAAATTTTTTGTTTATTTTTGACCAAAGATATTTTTTGGTGTTATTTAGATACCCTCTGTACCTATATCGTCATATAAAAAAATAAAAAATTATTGTGACAACCTGTATCTCGAAAACGGTAAATTTGGGGACCCATGTTTTTAAGAACTTCTTTTCTTAAAACGAGCAAGGGAATCACACCTTTCATTTTCACCCTGTATGTAAAATAAATTGAAAATATTGGGAAAATCAAATAATGGTAATATCTTCTATATATAGATCCCTCCAAAAGGCATCTTTAGAATTCATGCATGTAATTTTTTTCAAATCTCGTTTCTCAGAATCATTTTTTTTTTCAATTCCTTACATACAAATTTGGTTCTACTAAAGTAACAAGACAAACATTTATTTTTAGAGGTCCTATTTCTAAAACGATTTGGTCATATTTACAAAAAGGAACAATGAGAAATTATTATTGTATTTTTATAAAATCTGCATGAATGCATGCGCGCAGTTATTGAATAGAATAGAATAAAATAAATATTCGGTGCATTGACCAAAATCAAATCTCCTTAAAATAGCTCGAATTAGAGAAGAGTCTGTCAACAACACAGCCAAATTTAAGAATATTTATACAGAGTGGCCCAGCGAAAACGTACCGGGCCTAATAACTTGAAAACTGAAGATGTACGCGAAAAATGCCGAAACAGGTCGATTTTGTTAGCGAGGGGGACATATTTTCGTGACAAATTTAACTACCCAAGTTCATCCCCTTGGCAGGGGTAGCTACCCCTTTGCTTATCATCATAGGGAACAGATATCGGGTGATACATCATTTGAAAGCCACTCGAATTCTCTTTACAACGATATCCAAAATTTTGGGTTTCGCTCACGTACAGGGTGGCCCCACGAAAACGCAACTGGCCTTAATAACTTGAAAACTGAAGATGTACGCGAAAAACGCCGAAACAGGTCGATTTTGTTATCGAGGGGGACATATTTTCGTGACAAATTTAACTACCCAAGTTCACCCCCTTGGCAGGGGTAGCTACCCCTTTGCTTATCATCATAGGGAACAGCTATTGAGTATACATCATTTGAAAGTTACTAGAATTCTCTTTACAACGATATCTAACATTTTGGGTTTCACTTACATACAGGGTGGCCCAAAAAAAAAGTTTTCGTTGGGCCAGCCTGTATGTAAGCGAAACCACTCACATACATCATTTGAAAGCTACTTGAATTTTCTTAACGATATCCAACATTTTGGGTTTCACTTACATACAGGTGGCCCAAAAAAATGTTTTCGTTGGGCCAGCCTGTATGTAAGCGAAACCCAAAATTTTGGATATCGTTGTAAAGAGAATTCAAGTAGCTTTCAAATGATGTATCACTCGATAGCTGTTCCCTACGATGATAAGCAAAGGGGTAGCTACCCCTGCCAAGGAGGTGAATTTGGGTGGTTGAATTTGTCACGAAAATATGCCTACTTTGATAACAAAATCGACCTGTTTCGGCGTTTTTCGCATACATCTGCAGTTTCCAAGTTATTGAGGCGAGTTGCGTTTTCGTTGGACCACCCTGTATGTGTGTATGTGAGCGAAACCCAAAATTTTGGATATCGTTGTAAAGAGAATTCGAGTGGCTTTCAAATGATGTATCACCTGATATATGTTCCCTATGATGATAAGCAAAGGGGTAGCTACCCCTGCCAAGGGGGTGAACTTGGGTATAGTTAAATTTGTCACGAAAATATGTCCCCCTCGATAACAAAATCGACCTGTTTCGGCGTTTTTCGCGTACATCTTCAGTTTTCAAGTTATTAGGACCCGTACGTTGTCGCTGGGCCACCTGTATAGCTCATCCAGTTTACCTCTATATAATAATTATTGGCCTCGATTTTCTTCTGCATTCCCTAAAAATCTATTTTTTTAAGTATATTTGACTTCTGGGATTGGTGGTATGTATTCATTACTTATTCATTAGTCTTTTCATTAGTGTGTGTATGTAAATGTAAATCTTGTTTATTAAGTATAAATGGAGAGCCATATCAGTGTTATCTAAAAAAAAACGTAAAACTTATGCAGAATAAAGCCGATTTCATTCATTACATCACCGTGCATCAATTACGTTGTAAAAAAGTGAAATAAAAAAAAATCTATGACAAAAATTTATACGTCCTAAATTCCGTCCAAAGGTCCAAAGGTCCAAATAGTGCGTATAGGTACCTTTCGATATTCGACGTATAATTTTAAATTGGCTGGTAAAAAAATATTGCGTGTTAAGAAAATAAATAAATAAATAAAATAAAATAAATAAGAATAAATAAAAATAAATAAAAATAATTTAAAAAAATAAAACGTTTTTAATTTTTTTCACAACAAATTTCAAATTTATTTATGACTGATGTCCGTATTCATCAAACTTCAAAATATAACTATGGGGTTATATTTTGAATTTTATGGCAGCTGATTGGTCTAATACTCAAACCCTACGAACGCTACGAATTTTTTAAACCAATGACATATGTTCCAAAATATAACCCCAGGGCCCAGGGGTTATATTTATTGATGAATACGGGCCTTAATTATTAATTAGGCTTATTCGTCGGATAATTTTTATGAAACCTGATGTAAAGAAAGGTAGGGTAGTTAGGTACCTAACCAGAAAAAAATGAAATCTTTATAAAATCCAGGTGGTAGATTTAGGTTTTAGTGTTTTAGGGACAATTTGAGGAATCGTCGACGAAGGAGCATCAATAATTTATTAGGTATAAAAAAATGTAAAATAGGAATTGTCACAGAGAAATATCTCGGTTTAATGTGAATGAACCTTTATGAAAGTAGATCTCACTGCAGCTTTATGTGTCAATATGATTGTATTGTATATTCCATTCCAGTCACTTAGACTAGACAACTCTAAAATTTCGCTGCTTGTATTTACAGTTGCCTAACGTTCAAGCAGCAAAACTGAAAACGATAGATTTTATCATCCAGGAAGGAAAGAAGAAGATAATCTTAATTATTATTTCAAACAAATAAGAGTAAAATTTTATTAAAATGAACTAAAAAAATTAATAGGGTTCTTTCAATAATCAGTACAGAAAATTTAAGTGAAAATCCCTTGATAAATTTAGTAAGGAGGGGTGTCATGAAAAAAATTTCACGGCACCCCTAATTAAATAAGAAGTTACGCAGATCCCACTTTTTTCTGAAACGAATTTAAATAAAAAGAAACTTTGACAATAAAAGCTACCACCAAAAAAGACCCATAATATTTTATATTCACCCCACTTTTCTGCAAGGGGTGACCATTACTACACCTCTTTGAGTTTTCTTTACAAGAACTTTTTTCTTCTATTTCTATAGCTAGTTGCTAGTTCTATAGCTTCTAGGTATATATATATATCACATCGCGTGTAAGCTTTCTCAATGCAATGCAACGGACACAAGTTAGAAAAAAAATTTCATAAAAATTTTATTGAACCATAAAAATTCTCTTTTACTTTAACAACGCTCCTATTGTTGAAAATTCTTAGGGGGAATTTATTTTTGGCACATATTTCAAAAACTTCTCTGTTAAACTGATAATCTGTGCAAAATTTGATTGGGCTAGTCCTTTTGGTTCTTATCAAAGAAATTATGCAAAATGAAAAAGGCGATATTTGCTGCTCAGATTCAATTAGGTATTACATATCGCATCACTGTAAACAGTTTTTTAATTCACCTCTTTCTTCCACACCTTTCTGTTATTTCTGACAATTTTTTTTTGTTTCCGCCAACTTCCTTCCCAATTCTTGCCAGCAGGAGTATTCTTTAATACACTAACTTAAGAATCGGTCACAATTGCCAAACTGTTATTAGAGTTTCGATCAAACGATCTCTAAAGTGCAGCAAGGCTTTGTTTGGTCAGTACTTAGATGGGTGACCAATTATAGTGGTAAAAAAAAAGTTCCGTGACCGATCGTGCTCCGGGAGGTACGTTGGAAAGGAGGTCCCGGCTGCTTCACCAGCAGTCGTTAAGTTACGTCAGAGGCCCTTGAGGCTACTTTATCGGTCCTACGCCCCCAGTCCATTTGTCAGGAAAACTTTGGTTTTGATGGTTTATTGGTTTCTTACATTTTATCGCGTAAAATGACTTGGAGTTCCATCATTTTGAACAGAGTGATGGAGAGGAGAAATGAGTGCTGAGGACGAGGAGGAGATCATAACTTTTTTGGTCACTTTCTTTCGACGGGCAAGTTTTTTAGAAGTTTTAGTAGAAATGGCACCCTCATTTGAGTCGCCGTCATAACTTTCAGCACAAGTTTAGTAGTTGTTATTGTTATGAGACGGAATTTTGGGCATGCAGACAACTGATTGGACTATTTGAAAACGTGAATTTGCCAAATTTTTTCTGAACGTGTTGGCCGGGAAGGACCGATAGCGTAATCTGCAAGATCCCCGGGCTTGAGTTCACTTGACTTTTTTTTTCTCTGGGGTCATTACAAAGAGTTTGTATATATTATAAAGAATATTCCTGCCTACAAGAATTGGGAAGGAAGTTGGCGGAAACCAAAGAAACAGTCAGAAATGACAAAAATGCGTTCAGAAGATTAAAAATAATTTTTATAAGAATATGTCGTAAAGGTTTATATGTGTATTTTAGCTACAAGGTGATCATTTCGAAAAGACAATGTGACGAGTCCATTTTATATCTTCTGTTCTATCGACATTTTACATTAAAAAACTGTTTCCCGACGACCACCTGCGAAAAAATGACAAATAGCACACTCACACTACTTTACTTACATATAGTTACTTCGAAAATGACAAATATCACTCTAGAGTTGAAAAGTAAAATATCACACGCGGGTGATATGATGATTAGTCAATTAGGTTAGTTACCCCCCGTAATTTAGGCAGCACATAATACAGCAGCTATACATAAAGTATTGCCAACTTTATGGAACTTCGATCTCTTGTAGAATTTTCAATAATAATATTTTACGGTTTTTTATGTAGGTACTTAATAAGTTTATTGATTCAGACGCAAAACCAGTAAAATCTAAAAGTTTATCTGACGTTTTCAGAAGATTAATTTTCCAACGATCACCTGCGAAAATGACAAATACGTACGTACTTCGAAAATTACATATTTAGTATATCACTCTAGAGTTGAAAACTAAAATATCACACGAGGGTGATATGTATATGTATTAAGATTATAAGTATAAATGTCATTAGGTATAGGTTTTCGATTAGACAATTTTTTATGGAATTTTAAATACTTATACTACCTACCTACATATTTTTACGGGTTTTTATGTAATAAATAAGTTTAATGATGTAGATCCAAAACAGTAAAATCCAAAAGTTTATCTGGCGTTTTCGAAATATTAATTTCAATTAAAGATTTCAATTTCTACAATTCTAAATTGTTGTTATTTTAAGTTTTTCTAATTCGCTCATTAGTTTTCTTTGTAAAATTTTCAAATAAAAGTATTAAAAAAATTTAAATGTGCATTAAGCTGTGGTTGTAGGAAAAATTGAGTACATTACTTGTGTGGAAGGAAAGTGTGATTTCATACTCGTGGGAATGTCGTACTCGGCAGGCGCCTCGTACGATACCAATCTCCCAATCGTGTGAAATGGATCACTTTCCACATGTAATATATAGGTACTATACAGGGTGTGTCCTCTAAGATGGAAATCTCGATTACACCTATACCATTAAAGATATCGAAATGAACTAAAAAGTGCTGTAAATGGGAGGGTAAAGTACAGTTTGTAAAATTATTTTAAGATATACAGGATGGCCCAATATCGCTGTACGCCATACAATTTTGTTAATTATTTTAAATAGGACATCCTCTATATTATTACATTTGCATATTGTTTGAGAAAAGTCAAAAAGAATGGTTTGTAAAGTTGAAGTTTGTACCGAGTGGTTTATGAGTTATAAACAAATGAAAATCGCGATTTTTCATTTTCAAAGCAACTTATATTGAAAACGGCTCGAGATATGGAAAAACGGTTTACATGTCCCTATCTTAACTTTTCAAGCGGTATCCTATTGGATGGATGAAATTTTTATACAGAGTGGTAATTAAAAAAAATAGATTATTTTCATCACCTGGTATAAAAATTTCAGCTACATATGATAGGATACCAAATTAAAAATTAAGATAGGAACAAGTAAGCCATTTTCCTCCATCTTGTGCTGTTTTTAAGAAAAGCTGCTTTGAAAATGGAAAATCGCGAATTTCATTTGTTTATAACTCATAAATTGCTCATTACAAACTTCAACTTTACAAACCATTCTTTTTTACTTTTCTCAAATAATCTGAAGATGTAATAATATAGAGGGTGTCCTATTTAAAATAACAAAGTTGTATGGCGTACAGCGATATTGGGCCATCCTGTGTATCTGAAAATAATTTTACAAACTGCACTTTACCCTCCCATTTACAGCAGTTTTTGGTTCATTTCGATATCTTTAATGGTATAGGTGTAATCGAGCTTTCCATCTTAGAGGACTCACCCTGTATATTATAGTGATACGACATTTAATTGAATATAATGAGCAGAAAATATCGCCTTTTTCATTTTGCATAATTGATAGGTTCATTATTTGACTATACATGTCTGGACAATTTCATGAAGCTAGAACGAGCTTTTCAGCCGGCCTGACAAAATGTCTGTGGGAAAATCAGGTTCTTCTGGAAATATACTTAAATCATGCATAACTTCCAAACCATCAATCTTCGGAAAACACATATGGGGGTTTAGATCGATGCGTATATTGAGGTCCTCTATCACCCTGTTTAGTTTGATCCATCCTTAATAAATCACCCTGTATAGTTTTAAAAAATCTGCCGAGTATAAGCAAGAATAAGAAACGTTGATATTACAACAACTGTTTTACCAAGAACATCGTTCAATCTGGAGTTCAAAGAATTATAATTTTTTATAAGAAACTTTAAATAAATAAAATAAATCATCACTTTTTCAGTTTGCGTTCGGATTAACCATTAAACTCATTGACAAAACAGATAAGCTAATTAGGAATGAATTGCGGTGTCGGTCGGGATGAAAATAAATGTTTCTCCATCTCGAATAAACAAATCTAAAAAAAATAAATTTATTGAAATGTGCATCCCATCCTGTCTCGTCAACGGTCCCAACCATTTGGCCTGTCGTTGCTTACATCGAACCTTCTAAAAACTATAGGCATTGAGTTCTGATCCTCGTTCTCTTTCTGATATCAAAATTTAATGGTTTATTTTAAGTGGTTCATAAAAGCTCCCATTTAGAACTGTTCTATGAGAGCTAATTGTTGGTTTTTTATCGGCAGGCACTTCTGATAATACGTTCAACTGTATTTACTTACTTAGGATACTTATACTTACTCGTTCCTTGTCACCATTCCTATTTTAGAGTTCACGCGCATCAAGAGTTTATGAAGTTTATAAAGCAATTATTGTGAAATTATTGTGTTTCGCGCTTTCATTATTTGATCGTTAATTCAAATTAATTAATTGTAAAATTTAAGGTAATAAGGGAATAATATGTGAAAACGTTTTGATTGGATTTAAATTTTTCGTGAAGTGGTAAGTGCCCCAAGTGGTAATACCTCTAAGTGCCCGAAGAACGAAGGTGTCTTTACCTACTTTATGTGTTTCTTATAATAACAAACTCTGCTTTGTTTTGATAATTTAATTGATACTATGATGTTTTTAATGAAACTTTATAAGGTAAGTTAATAATAAAAGTTTTATGCGCTATATGATCGAAAGTTTATTGATCTAAACGGCCAATATTATAAACGCTGGTTAAGTTAACTGGCAGATTTCTGTGCCCGCTTTTGAAGCAAATATTGACTTCGAAAAACTTTTGTTAAAATTTTTGTAATCCCTGCTTTTATGCCAAGAGTAATTAAATTGCAATAATTTCGACCTACCTATAGGTAGTCTATATCTTCTCCAGAAACGACCACAGAAATCGGCCAGTTAACTTAACCAGCGTTTATAATATTGGCCGTTAATAATGTAATATATCGGATAAAATTATTTAAGCAAACTCCACCTTATTATTGCTGTTCTGCGTTCTTGACAAAATTTTTTACTCGTTTCAATGTGCAATGTGCAACAAATTCACTAATTTATCATGGTGTGCAAATTAATGACTTAAAACACAAATAAGAAATTAGCTTAGGTAAATAATTTATTTTTTCTTAATTTTTCTTCAAAACGTAGGTATGAAAGTAAAACTTTTACTACTCTACAGGGTGTTAATTAAGAATAGGGCCAAACTTCAGGGGATGATTCTTTTTGAGTGATTTTTAATTAATTTTTTATTATGGACCTACACTACTGAAAATGTATTTCTGAAAATATCTTTGTTAATTTAAATAATGATTTCAACAACAACGTTCCACCACAGATTCCTGGGTTCAATTGTGCCGATTTAACTGAAATTATTTATGTCTAAAATGGCCCTTTTTCAAGATCACAGCTCTTAAAATAAATTTGGAAAATACGCAGTTTTCAAAATAAGTAAAACCATAATTAAATGAGAAAATTTAGTTTCACCGCCTACTTCAATTATTATTCTCAAGATCAATAAATGTGAATAAAGTCGTTTCTGCGAAATAAAAATTAATTTTTTAAATTAAAATGAGATTTCAAAAATACCTATAACGTTTTCGTGGTTTAAGCCCATCATTAAATTTAATTATGGGAAAACCATGCCAGATACAAAACTTTAATAAGAGGGCAAAAAGTTTGGTAGTACTTACGCGCCTTTGGATAAAAAACACAGAATCAACCAGTGGCGTACGAATAAAAAAGTTCTAGGGTAAAAAAATGACACGTGACATCAAAAAGAGGAACACACCCTGTATGTCAACGTTTGTAAAAATACGCCAGTTTATTGCTCTTAACAATAATAGTAGTAGGCGGTGCAATTTTGAAGTTTTTCATTTCAGTTAAGTAATTTTTGACCTATTCTGGAAAACGTAGATATATTTGGTTGATCCCATTTTAAGGGCTGTATCTTGAAATGGGTGCATTTATGGACATAGATAATTTTGGTTAAATCGGCATATTTTTTACTCGGGAGTCTGTGCTAGAACGTTGGCGGTACCTTTTAGCGACATCCTGTATAAGACGAAAAGTTCATAGGTCCGGATATGGCATGTTTTCCAAGATAGGTATACGATAAAAATTTAATGGACAAAAAAGTTTTATCTGATAAAACAAAAATAAAAATTTAAAAAAAAACATTGACGTAATTTTTTTAACATTAAAAAAATATTTGTTGAGGTGCTCTCCGGGACGCCACTGATGGACTTAATAATTTTAATACAGTTACGGCTAAATTAGACCCTTTACTACAGCAAATGATGAAACTGCCAAATTGCAACAATATTGGTATTGGTACATTTGCGAAAAATACGATTTTTTTTATAAAAGTGTCTTGGAAAATATGTATTTCCTGACCTACTTTTATATGAACTTTTCGTCTTATAATTATCACTCAATGATTCACTCCCTGAAGTTTGGCTCTTACTTAATTAACACACCCTGTATATAATCGATTATATAAAAGTGTTATCGCTATAAATAATTAACGGTATACAGGGTGATCAATTGAGGGTATACAGAGCGGCCATATCTAAGGAACTATTCGACATAGATCCTCAAATAAAAATTTTACAGATATAAGTGACCACGAGAAATTCAACGAAAATATTTTCAGGACGGCCGCACTTCCGGAATCACCGGAAGTTGACACCTATACTTCGTTATTTTAACGGGGACACTCTGTATATTATTACATTTTTTAAATTGTCTGAGAAAAACGAATACAGATGATTAAACAGTTGACATTTAAATTGAGTAGCTTTATTACGAGTTATAAACAAGTGAAAATCGCCATTTTCCAATTTCAAACCATTCCACTTTGACAATCAGATAACAGTTTACGTGTTCCTCTCTTAAATTTTCACGTGGTATCCTATTGTGTGATGAAATTGTTGAATGAAAACTACCCAGATTCTCCATTAATTTTATCAGAATTTTTCATCACCCTGTATAACAATTTCATCTACAGTCTACACCATAGGATACCATGTGAAAAGTTAAGTGGGGACATGTAAACTGCTGTTATCTGATATCTTGCGCCGTTTTCAATGTGAACTGCTTTGAAATTGGAAAAATGGCGATTTTCACTTGTTTATAAGTAATAAGCTACTCAATTTAAACTCCAACTGTGAAAACCATTCTTAGTAAATTTTCTCAGACAATCTAAAAATGTAATAATATACAGGGTGTCCTATTAAAATAACCAAGTTGTATGCCGTACAGCAATATTGGGCCATCCTCTTGGGCCCATTGCTGAAAATAATTTTAGGATGTAGGTCTCTTCAAATCATACAACTTCCCTCTCACAACTTTTTTTTATCTCGAACGGTAAGACCACTAGGAAAGAAAAACGCACTAATGTGTAGGAACCTGTATTAGCGATATAATATGTACCTACATGCCGACAATATTTTTGACGTTTAATTGATTTATTCAAAAACCATGCATCGTACGAACAAACTCAGTGACCATATTTTGTCGAGCGATGATTGAGGATTTTAAAAATAATTTTTATTTAACCAAAAACAGGGGCGTACGAAACGAAAGTATACGAAAGTACGAAGCACCTCGTGAATACGCCTATAATATAATGTCAGTTATGAAAGAATTGAATTTTTTATGGTCAAATGGAACTTTTGATTTAAAAAAATGCTAAAAAATAAAAAAAAAATTGGAGGGCACTGCAGATAGGTAGGTATAGTTAGCACGCTCGTACATCTTTTATTATTTAACTTTTTTTGTTAACGAGTTTTAGTGTCAATAACTATCTTTTAAAGAGTGTGTAATCACCCATCGAAAGCTTTTTCTGTATTTACCTTTTTTTTATTCGAAATAAAAAATTCATTAATGAAGGCTGCAATTTGCAATCTATAGTATGAAACTGATGGACTAGAGCGCTTAAAAGCGTGCCTGCATGTGTGATAATAAATGTTATCATAAACGTTATGGACATCTGCTGCTATGATAAGAAATTTTATTACTACTTTTATTAAGGATGATGATATTCCACATTACTATAATATTCTGATATAATTTTACAATGAAAAGTTTACTATACAGGGTCAACCTTTGGGAGTTGATACCATTTATATAGGCTAAACTGTCAGTTTGATAGTTTCCATTGTTTGTGTAAGGTAGAAGTACCAGTTGTGGCCACTTTTAGTAATTTTCATACTTTGGAAAACTGTGAAAGTTACATTTGTACCAGTTATTGATTCAAATTATGTAGGTACGATTTTATGGTGGCTTTTCTCAAAATAAATATATTTCATTTGAGAATACAGGCTCTTATTTATAAAATATTTCAAAATTTTCGCGTTAAGTCGATTTTCGCCATTTGTGGCCACATTTTGCCAGTTCTGGCCACCAGATGTACCATTTGTGGCCACTGGGATTAGGAACGGAAAAATAGGTTTAGATATACCCTAAGATAAAACAAATATTTTACCGAATTTATATTATAACATCAAAAAATAAACAAAAATTTAACACAAAAATATTTTAAATCAAGAATATAGAACAAAATAAACTCTTAAAAACTCAATTATTGGAAGAAACTAACATTAATAATTCAGGAACCGCATATACTCCTCTTGTATTAATTTGCTTTGGTTCCGCTATTCTCATCAAAATATCCTCTAATTTATACCAGAGTAAGTCATTTTTTTCAGGCCACTTCCAGTTCCCAATACTCTTGGTCATTGCACAACAATAATATTCATTGTTTTCAATTTGAACGATTTTTGCAGGATAAACTTCCTTTTCATATTTCAAAATAATAAATGTTCCTACGGTCAGTGCAGTTAAAGTTTCACATGTTTGCTGTTGTTTTTCTTTTATATCTCTTTGGTCTTTTCTAGGGTCTTTTTTACGTTTATCAATTCTGGCTACAGCTTTCTTTTCTTTAGTATTTTTTATTTCAAGTTTTCTTTTCTCATTCTTTGGTTTTTTATTTTTCTCTTTAGCCTCCATCAGCTCAATCCATTTATCATGTGTCATGACTGAGGGCAGGCGTATTTTTTTTCTTTTGGGTATTTGGGCATTGAATGTATCTTCAGGATAAATTGAAAGGTCTTTCAAAACCTCGCTGACAGATCTCTTTTTTAAAAATCTAATATCTTGATTGGTATTTTCTTTGTTTATTTCTATGTCGGGACATCCTTCGTTTTCTACTATTGCTTCTTCATTCTTTTCTGTTCCTACATTTTTCTTCCCTACTGTTGTTTCCTCTTTCTGCTCTAATTCTGAAATCTCTTCTTTTTTATCTGCTAGTTTGCCTCCATTCTGTTTAATTTCGATTTCGGGATGTTTTTTCATTGCTTCTAACGTTTCCTCGCTCATTTCTATGTCGTGGCGTTTGTCTTTTTCTACTATTGTTTTCTCATTCTTATCTCCTTCTCTATTTGTCTTCGCAACATTTTCCTTATTTTCTTCTGTTTCAGGGCATTCTTCTTGTTGCTCTGCTACTGTCTCCTCATTATTTTTCGTTTCTGATTCGGTTTCGTTGTTTTCACAATAGTTGTTCTGTTCTATTTCTTCCCTTTGATTGATGATACTCTCTGAATTGTAGAATTCGTTCGTACTAAATTCAAGATTAAAAATATCGACTTCATTTTTATTTTGTAACATTGAAGGTTTAATTACTGTATTTTGTAATATATTTATTTTTGAAGTTGTCTGATTGAAACATGTTTCCACATTGGAAGATAATTCTGGAAAATCAAAAATTAATGCATCATCCTCTAAAATCAAGTTAAATCCGGTTTCTTCTGTAGAAATTTCATCCAACGAAACATCTGAAAATGTATTGATTTTTACTGTTTTTTGCTTTGCGCTCTTCCACACATTGTACAGTTCTAAATACTTTTCTTCTCCAATCCAATTACCCCAGTTGGAAAATGTTCTTTCAAATTCTAACAAAACTTCAGGTTTCAAATGATTTTCAAGAATCTTCAGATGCTCCTTATCTTGTGTCTGTTTCTGTGTTAATTCCTCATCAACCGGAGTATTTGCATTTTGATGCCTGACACATTTGTCATAGTTTGGCGCGTTTTCATCAAACGGATATAACCCACACGCTCTGAAACCTGATTGAATGGATTCAGAAAAGTCTTTGTGCATAAAAATCGAGTTTATGGCGGCCGGTACATCCTTTTTTTGAATAGTTTTACCACCATTTTCTAACTGCCATTTCTTTGCTAGTTTCTTCCATGCTGCTTTCAAAGGAAAGAAAAAAGATACGTCAAGTGGCTGTAGAATATGTGTGGTGTTGGGGGGAAGACAAATTAATATGATTCCATTAGATCGACAAAAATTACTCAAATTCAAAGAGAGATGTGACGCGTGACCATCCATAAAAACAATGACTGGTAGCTGAATATTTTGATCTACTAAAAATTTTTTAAAAATGTTTGCAAAGTATTCATAAAATTGTTTGCTTTGCATCCATCCTGTTTCAGAAATACCAATTCCCCAGTTTTTAGGAGCTGCTGCAAGATAAGCTTTTGGAAGTCGTTGAAACTTGAATAGTGTGAGGGAAGGAGCAAGCTGTCCACTGGCATTGGCGACAATCAATGTTGTAACATTATCTTTTTCTGACGTTGAAGTTATATCATATACACCTTTGCCTTTTTCACCAAGAACTAGATTACCTTTTGGAGATAAAAAGATGGCGGTTTCATCCATATTGAAAATTCTATTTGGATTACTCAGTATTTCAATATCTGGCCCTAACAATTCCCTTGTTTCAGAAAACCACAGTTTGATGCTTCTTTCTGTTACCGCTGCCCTTGCTTTGTTGATATATTCGGAATGTTTCCGACTCACAACGGGATTTCTTCTTAAAAAGGCGTCAAACCACTTTCTTCCTGGAACGTTGTTAGCAAAGGGTGTTTGGATTTGAAATTCTTCTACAAGCTTTTGAACAGAATACAAAAGTCCTTCTCGATTTATAGGAAACCCTCTGGATGCTGACTCTAATAACCATTTTACCAATTTTTCCTCATATTTCGATCCAAGGCAGGACTCAGGCCCCACGTGACGACAATTGTCGAATGTTTTCCCAGAGAGCCTATTTCTAACTGAGGTTCTTGGCACTTTAAATAATTTGCAAGCGGTTGAAACCGCCATATTTTCTTCCCTAATGGCGTGAAGAGCAGATTGCATGCATTCTTCAGAATACTTGAACAGGACTTTTTTTCCGGAAGCCATGTTTAACACTAGAAAAAAAGTATCTAGTACCAATGAGGCGTAAAATATGATAAAATACTGTTAAATAACTATGTGGCCAGAAGTGGTCTTTATCTGACCCGTTTCTAGCCACTTGGTGGCCACAACTGGCAAAAACAAAGAAAAAATTGTTCTGCTTGTGGCCACCTCAATAATTCTCGAGAGTTTATTATGTTTTGAATTCTAAACTATGTAATTTATTTATAATTATATAACAGTTAAGAAAAGTATATCGAAAAAGGTATATCCAAATATATTTTTTAAATATTAAAGCTTAACTTACATGGTAATCCTTAACAATATGATTAAGTTTGCGACAACAAGAAACCACGTGCTGTCTTGTTGACGTTTAACTATGAACTATCTCACTTTAGGGTTATACAATTTGAAGCAAATGACACTAGACATATTGGATTGGGAGTTGACATATGCGCATTATTGCAATATGTAATAAATGTCTTAATATTTAGTATTTTCCTGCGAAGTGGCCACAAAAGGGTCAGTGGCCACAAACGGTGCTTCTACCCTACCTATCTGTGTTTTAGGAAAAACTCAACTCAATGCAATATCATTCCCTTATCATGCAGACATGCACATCGACTTTGTTTAGTTGTTGTTTTGCCAATCTAATGAAATAAAAAAATATTAGGTATAGGTACTATTTCAAAAAATTGTAAAAATTGTAAAAAAAAAGAAAAAAAAATTTCTTTTTTAATTGTAAAATTCGAAATTTCAAAAGTAATTTTCAATCACTTTTTGCGCGTTTCATCTGATTTCTCGAATTTTGTTTAATACATAGCTTGTTAATTTTTTAGTGAAGTAAAATTTATTTCATCAGTTTATGTCATACAGTTTCGTAGATAACACGGTTTTAGTTAGAGTCTGAAAGTGTCAAAAAATTCATAAAAATCCAAATAACTCAAAAACAATAATTTATTGAAGATCGATATATTATGTTGTTTTACTAAAGGGTCATTATTTACATCCGCGGCTCCTACAGTTTCACTATGGCACCTATATAGGGGTGGAGGACATACCTATAGTCTATAGTAACACCAGGAAGGTATTAATTTGCTTTGCAAATGAAAGATAAGCGAACAAAAGGGCATCAAAAGAAGGTCTTCCTGAGTGCGGGCCTGTTTAGAACAGCGAAAATCACAATACACATGCAAGGTCAGAGTGTCGAGTGGACGGCGGAAACTCGTAATATCAACACCAGAGCCGGTCTGGTAACATACGTAACATACGAACCGGCGCATTCAAACGTAGTCGGACCATAATAGCGAGCGATGTCGCGTATTTTGGAATATAAATGCAAAATAAATGCAAAATTCAAAATAAAAACTGTGCTATTGTTAATCTCGAAGATATTACTTGCCCTGAGAGTGAAAAAAAAATAGAAATTCGACCGTAATGCCAAAGAGGCCTTAGTGGTGACCTTGATATTAGTTTGCAATGGCTGTTTTTAGCTTCTTACCCACCCAGCACCCCTATTTCGCTCCTCGGTCCCGAAAAAATTGATGAAACTTAGGAGCCGCGGATGTAAACAATTACCTACTAAAGTCACTTAGTTTTTGATGAGGAACATGAATCCATAAAAAAAACCGTATCGTGTCATTTAAAATAACGAAGTTCGTGTCCACTTCCGGTATAACCGGAAGTGGTGTTGTGCTGAAATTATTTTTAAAATGTTGAGTTTTCCCTAAAAGACAGATACACAAAAAATGGAAACTGTCAAACTGACAGTTTAGCCTATATAAATGGTATCAGCTCCCAAAGGTTGACCCTGTATGAAGGCATTGGCAATTTTAAAATTTTACGTTTTTTTTTTATTAAATCAAAATAAAATACAGGGTGTATTGTAACGTCCGCATAATATTAGCACCACGTGATTCTACATCAAAAACAGAACATAAAGTTTTAATACCGTTTAGCTCTTAGACCTCAAATAACGAAGTTATCGACCATTGTAGTTTAAATTTGAAGTTTTTTAATACTCAAAAATATTGCTTAATATTATTAAACAATTCTTAAGTAAGAAGTAAAATAGCCAAATTATCCAAAATTTTAGATTTTTTTTTGGTAAAAATGGTTTTAATTAACATTTCAAAACTAGGAATTACATATTTGATTTCCTGAGTTCCAATACTTCCACTCAATATTGCAACTGCGCGTTTTAATTGTTGAATAAAAAATTGAAAAAATAAAAAATCTTAAAAAAAAATTGCAACATTGACACGTCGCAGCATGCCATTTGTCTTGTTGCACCTTTTTTCGATTACATAGCAACGGCACACTATTATACCAGTGAGGTGACTTCACGTCTAATAAGTTATCTTAATTTTTATACCAGCGCCAGTGTTGCAAAATTTAAGAACGTTAAATTGTCCATATCTTCAAATCTGTGTACATCAAGAAAAAACTGTTGAGGACTTTTTTGTTCTGTTTTTGATGTAGAATCGCGTGGTGCTAATATTATGCGGACGTTACAATACACCCTGTATACATTATTGTATCAGATAGATTTTTATCCAAGTTTTCTGCGATGTTAAATAAGCGAGTTAGGGCTGTTGAGTTGAAACACGACTAACTAAATGGAATGCGTTCGTGCTACTTCATTTGTTGTTCGAAGTTGTTCTCGTGTCATTATCATCTTATACAGGGTGATTGCTTGAAACGCCACATTAGAAAAAAATTGACTCCCAAATGATCTAGGAATCTGAAATTTGGAACTTAGGCAACATACCTAAACGAGTGAAAATGAAATATGTATTACCAAGATGGCAGCACATTTAAAAATGGCTAAAGCAATGGCCATCTTTGTTTTTTTTTAATGGGACACCCCATATATTATTGCATTTTCAGATTGTCTGAAAAAAATGTAATAACAATGGTGCTTATAGTTGTGTTTAATTGAGTAGGCTATGGGTTATAAACATGTGAAAATCGTGATTTTCCAACTTTAAAGTTATTTACCACGAAAACGGCTTTCATGTCCCTATCTTAACTTTTCATCTGGTATCCTACTGTAGAGTTGAAATGTTTATACAGGGTGATGAAAAATCTGATAATTTTGAACACCTTGTATAAACATTTCAACTGCATAATTGGATGCCTTATAAAAAGTTAAGATAGGAACATGTAAGCCGTTTTTTGATAGTATGGGCCGTTTTTGTGGTAAATGGGCTTAAATTAGGAAAATTGCTATTTTCACTTGTTTATAACTCATAGCCTACTCAATTTAAAATACAACTATAAGCACCATTGTTATTACATTTTTTCAGACAATCTGAAAATGCAATAATATATGGGGTGTCCCATTTAAAAAAAAACAAAGATGGCCATTGCTTTAGCCATTTTTAAATGTGTTGTCACCTTGGTAATATTTCATTTTGACTCGTTATTAGGTATGTTGCCTAAGTTCCAAATTTCAGATTCCTAGATCATTTTTTGGAAGTCGAATTTTTTCTAATGTGGCGTTTCAATCAATCACCCTATACATGTGCTGCGCATGTGCTAAGTACGTGCTTATGAAGGCGCTCGATGCGGTGTTTTCTTTTATCTGCGGAGTTGTGAATCGCTCTAACTGGTGATCTTTATTTTATTATTTTACCGGCAGAAAAAGAATAAAAAAATATTTTAATTAAAATTTTTTTTAGTGACTTGCGTGGCCTAGTGGTTCTCCGCTGGCTCACGAAGCCATAGATCGCGGGTTCGAAACTCACCTCGGCCCGCTTTACTTTTCAGATTCATTTTCGAATGTCTGTGAAAAGTAAAACAAGCGATCGAACGTTTAAAAGGAAAATATAAATTTAAAAGTGTGTGTGGCTAAAGAGTTCGTCTCAAAGCCAAATTACCAGAGTGGAGCGACTATGTCTTACCTACACAGTTAAGACCGATGCTCCCTCTTTAAAAAAAAAAAAAAATTTTTTTTGGATAATAGTAAAAAAGCATAGCACAGCAGCTGTTTATTTTATTTTTTTTGGATTCTACAAATAGATAGGTTATTAACTAAGAAATGAATTTAGGTATTCGTTACATGCATATAATATATGATTCACCCTGTATAATGTAACCATGCACACTGTAAATTAATAATAATTATGGAAATTGAATTTTTATTAAAAAAAGACAATAATTATTACTATTGTAGTTCATTTTATATCTACAAACAGCCTAGAGGATTTTCTCTCGTCCCTAAAGGAAATTATTATCGACAGGTGTGAGTAAGCTTTTGTGTTGTAAGCGGCGAACAGGTAGAAACGATAACAGTAACAGTAATCTGAACCGAAAGGAACGTTCGTAATAAATCGCCTCTCCTACTCAGACGAGTTGAGTGATGACTAATAGAGAAAATCCGAGGTGACTCCATGTAGTTCCGAGAATTTCGTCCACTTCAACGGATCCTTCCCCCTAATTCTAGGAACATTTCTAATTCGATAACTCGAAATTGAAGGTCTTCCCAGCTTCTCGCTGAACCCAGACCGAGACCGGGCTACTACTACGTAATGTCAATGTCACTTTAATCTATTTTTATGAGACATCTACATCTGTGACTTCGTTCGTTCGTTTCGTATTGGTATTATTATTATTACGTTTGTACTTCTTACGATCTTACGTATTATCTACCTACCTACGTAGAACAAGGTAACGTTAATGTCAAGAGAAGTTATCATATTATCAATAATGTTATCAAGTCAAGTAGTGTGTGAAAACAATCCGCGTGTTAAATAAATAATGCAATTATTCAATAACATCGTCATCGTTCTGGTTTTTATCAATTATTAATGATTTTAATTTTAGAATTAATTAATAAATCATGGAATCAAGTGGATTATGGGGAAATGAAGATGATGGGAAACTGTGGCAGAGGAAAATAAATAATTGTAACCTTCAATTATTATTTATTTAAAGTGTTTTAAAATTTCCAAAAACAAACAAAATCAAGAAGCAGGTGATAAAAAAATGGCAATGAGGCAAACTGTCATTGTACCACTACAACAGCTGATTTTGGATATTTTTCTTTTAATGTGTGGTGAGTAGGTGTATTATTATTATGTAATATTAATTCTATTTACGGAGTTATCAAAAAATTTATAACTTCCTCTAGCAGTGTAAGAAATAAACGAGGAAATCATCTTAATTGTAAAATTTCTACCATATTTACCTGAGGTAATCTTATCTCAGCCTCAGCAGGTACATAAACAAAGACTGGGTATAGGCAGTTAAATCATAAATTAGGTAATAAGAATGTTACATGTTTGCTTTTTTTGTTAGGATATTATTACCTATGATGACAGTGTGGGTACAAAAAGTTTTAGGCATGAAAACATTCCTGTCCTCTACCTTCTATTAAAACGTAATAGTAAAGGATTGATATTATGATTAGGAACACTGGCCAAGAGATTTACTATTAGCTTTCTTCAATCGATTCCTAATAGGTATGTAGAGGTAGTAGTCCTAGTCCTAGTAAAAGTATTCAGAGCAGGCCATGAAAAAAGTAAAATAAGTGAAAATGAAAATGATTTCACCCTGTATAATGCTTTTTACTTAAGTAGTTTGACATTCGACATGACATGACTAATCAAACTTTTGATTTGACAATCACAGGCTATCCTAATCAATCAGTGTTGCCAGTTATTATCCTGCGAATTTAATTTTTGATTCATTTATTTATTTTATTTATTTATTTACTACAATAACAGGCATATCCCATAATACAAGATGCATATTACAAAAAAAAACAAGATTGTGGAGGAATTAAAAAAATTAAAATCAAATAACACAATTTCTCAATTTTTTCTTAAAACAAAACAAAACTATACTGGTATCTAGAATATCAGGAAATGAAGCGGAGTCAGTATCGTTCACAAGCTTACAAGCCTGAAGACCCATATGAACTCCATTGAATGTTCAAATTACTAATAGGAAGTGCAAACTGTAACCCACTTCTCAGAATACGAGCTGGGACTCGTAAAGGAATATAAGAAAGTAAACAAAATTTTAGAGATCCAGCAATAGCAGAGTAGTCATGAGAAAATACTTCATAATCTGAGAAGCAAAGTTCAGAATCAGCAACAGTGCTATCAAGAGAAGTTTCACACAAACAGATTTGTAGCTTTGGAAGCTTTGGAAAGCGATAATCTTATTTTTTAAACTGCGAACATTCTGATAATACACTAATATAGAGCCTGAAGAATTTATTATTAGTTTTTTGCTTGTTGCGAGGTATTAGCTTTAGACTGAACAGATTTCTTCGTTACCACTTTCGGAGTACCTGCTCTAATATAGCGGATGGTAAGGTCGGACTCTCCAGCTTTCCTCTTAGCATCGAGAGTCGATAATACAGATTTCAACTTCAATCGTTACATGGGTGTCCTATCCAAAGCAATTTTAAGGTTACCTAGAGTGAGTTGTTCAGTGTTCTTTACTATGCAGAACCCAATTTATGCTTCGGCAGAGGAAGAAAACATAACTTTCAATGGTCTAATAACATCTGCCTCAGGTTTCCCAATTCTAAAACATTTCATTTTGTCACATTCGACTGGCTTGTCCGAAAACAAATCAAGTATGGCCGTCTTATCCAAAGCATCATTCTTTTCAGGCAAATTGTATAAGATAATATTCTTAGATTTTACCTCTCTCTCATGCATTTCAGAAATTACACCTTCAGTTACTTCCTCAATAGCAGAATCAAAGTTTTCCTCTACAGCTGCGATCCTACAAGCCGCATCATCAATACGAATATTTTGCTCGGTTATAGAAAGTTGCAACATATTCTGTAGCTCTCCCTTGTTCTCATCCATCTTTGCATCAAACTTATTCCATAAGTCTTTGCCAAGAGTGACAATGGATTTTTGTAACGAAGCAAACTTAGCATTCAAGTCCACCATATTATCAACGTTTATAAGTGCCATACCACAGCACTTTACAAAAGCACCTGAGTCAAGTTTCGACAACCGTTGAGCACAACTAGGATGCACCGGAAGAGTACAACCAGAGCATCTAACAACATTAACAGTGGAGGTACTAATGGTCTTCTTACAGGAGATACAGATGTTCAATTGATTGTTTATTACATCGAATTTAAAATTACTACGAGAATTTATTATTTTTTTGTTTTTAAAATATCTTCCCACATTTTTACCTTGACATTTATTGAAATTAATGAAAGAGACATAAACACAGAGATTATCATCATGTCTTGGACTTTGCTGGGCGCCTGGATTTCGATTTCGCTTACAAATAATGTCCCGCTCACGACTAAATTGATTAATTGCTACAGATATGCTTTCAACTCAAGCTTTTAATATTTTCTCAAGAAGTTCTCTATGATTTTTTTACTATGAAAACATAGCATACTTTGCTTTCACCCCTGCGGTAAACTACGGGGATAAATTTTGTAGGTGCACTATAAGTATAGGTACATTCCCAAACTGACCGTACTATAGATAACCCAAGTCAGGTTAGCCACGCTTCGACCAGCCACGTTTTCGGCCAGGGAGAGGGCTTCGATTAATTTCCAACAATTTTTTTTTTCCGTTTGTTAAGTCCGTGGCCGAAAGTGTGGCTGGCCATTATTACAAAATTTCAGGCTTTTCTGAGCAAAATTTCAGCAAACATGAATTTTTCAGTTTTTAAATTTAGTGGCCGAAAGTGTGGCTGGCCATTATTATAAAATTTCAGACTTTTTCACCACATTTTCAGCAAAAATGATATTCTCAGTTTATAAAGTTCATGGCCGAAAACATGGCAGGCATTATTATAAAATTTCACACTTTTTTAAACAAATTTTCCGCAAAAATTTATTTTTACGGTCCATGACTGAAACTGTGGCTGGCCATTATTACAAAATTCCAGACTTTTCTGAGCAAAATTTCAGCAAAAATAATTTTCTCAATTTATAAAGTTCGTGGCCGAAAGTGTGGCTGGCCATTATTATAAAATTTCAGACTTTTCTGAGCAAAATTTCAGCAAAAATGAATTTTTCAGTTTTTAAATGTAATGGCCGAAAGTGTGGCTGGCCGTGACGTTTCAATAATTACGATTTTTTCAGTTTACGGTGGTTTTTATTGGATGAACAAACCAAATATTTTCCACTTAAGCCGTGAAAAACGAAAACAAAAATTTATGGAAAATTATTCGAAGTCCCTCTTTCTGGCCGAAAATGTGGCTGACCGAAGCGTGGCTAACTTGACTTGGGTCTATAGATAATACTTCCTCAAAACATCATAGACTTCTTATTTTACTTCCTGTGGGTAATTGCTACTTACCTTATGACTTCGTTTATATTTCTGGTACTTCCTATGTAGGTACTTTCCGTACTCCCTCTAAATTTCCCATAATTCATAAATAGGAGTTAGTTGAATTGACCACTGATGAACAGGGAATAAGTAATTGTGGAAACAACTTTTTAAGAAGTCCTGCTCCCTTAATTATTTTAGAGCAAGGCAAGAGATGAAAATAGAAAAACTAATCAATTTAACAGAGAAATTATTGAACTGCTATCTATGAGCCCTTTTTTTCATTTTAATAATACTGAAAAAAGAAAATATTGTTGTCTAATAAACCTTGTTGCTTGACAACCATAATAATTGAAAATCCAAAATACATACTTTCTTTGAAGTACCTAATAACATAAATAATGAACCATATGTTTGCAAATAAAATTGGGTAATAGGACTAGGCTGTAAAATGGGACTATGCCCACCCTCTATCTGCTTTTAGCCAAACACCACACCCAGCAGGTCTGCAGCTTGAAGGGTTGAATTTCAAAAAATTGTTTCATACAAGCACCAACAACAACAATAATTGAAGACAAACATAAATACTAAATTTCTGCTTCTTATAGAGGGTGTTATGAAAAAAAGGTGTCTTCATTGCTAGGATATGTGTAGAACGGTGAAAATAGTAAAAAAAATCGTAAAAGGGCATCCTTATTCAAAATACAGAGTGATGTAAAAAATATACACATTTTTTATGATTTTATCGAAAGTCCTGGCAACATTGTAATGAAATGTTTTACAAGTTTACACATCCCATGAATTTGATTTTATTATCGGACTCTCATAGCGGGCGCTCTGGAATTTTTTTCATATGTAATTTAATTTTTTCTGAAGAAATTCAAATAATCGTAGGTAACATGAAATGAAATTCTCAAAAAGGATAATTAGATAAATTATTTGTTGTAAAGTCAACATTATAGCATACAGTAGATTAATTTGCAGTTCAAGTGATTTGTTAGATTTGACAACTGTTGTCAGTGTAGTTTTTCAATGAAAGCATCTTACCAAGCTTACGTCTAAAAATTACGAAAAAAAATTCAAGTCCAATTATTGAAGAAAAATTATATTATCTCAAGAACCGTTCGAGTTACCTAAAAAGTAACTTTTGTTTTGGGGATTTGAAATCAAGCAGGCCATATCATCAAGAGTGAAATTTTCTGAGAAATCAAAAACAAAAAAGTTTTTCCTCTTTTAAAGTCGATCCGGGGACATACTGTATATTGTGTTCCATTTTCGGAATATTTTGAATTAGAAATGATGAAAGTTATACCTGATGCTGGTATAGAAGTAAATATTAAATTGCGTACTCAGTTGGCAATGGAAAATTGACATTTATTTATAGTTAGAGCGTAAAAAACGTATATAATTTTTTTTTACACAACTTCAACTTTTCCGTATCTCGGAAACGAAAGCCCTTACGAAAGTTTTTTACTAACCTAACCCCACCTATTTTTCTTTGTTCTACATATCCTAGTAATGGGGCCACTTTTTTTTAAACACCCTGTATAGATCTAGTTGTTCCTGAGATATTATCGTGACTGATGAGTAAGGGAGTGGTATTTTGGGAGTGTCTACACACTTGAAATTTTTTACTCAATAATTATTGTTGCTATCCAACTTTCATTTGTTTTCAAGTATCTGCATCAATAAAAAGAGAGCTCTTGTAATTTCTTTTAATTTTGTTTAATTAATAATAATTATCCTAGAGGATTTTATTATCAATTTTATAATGTAATAATCTAGATAATTCCGGTATTTGCTCTATATTTTCCTTTTTTTAATTACACTTATCAATTATACTTCCTTTTATACTTCCAACCAATCAGTTTTCATACTTGCACTGAATACTAATACATACATACTGAATACTTATTATTATTTACTATCGTCCAGTCTTATAAAACTTTTATTAAGTATTAAGAGTAAAGTGCATGACAGCTGTCATTATTTTTTAGTGATTTAGTGACCAATTTACCGATAGTTTCTATGCCCATATTATTCCCAATAAATGAATTGCGGTAACATTTAAAACATAAAATTTTGTATTCGGGATCTTCTGGTTGGCTAAAATTTCTAAGGAAAAGAGTTGAACTCAAGTTTAAAAGTCAAGCTAATGTCAAATGTCATCATGTTTTTTTGTGAATACGAGCGTTTAGTCTACTTTCCTTTACTTTCTATTTAATTTCTTAAACTACAGCGTGTTCAGCTAAGGGTACGGAGCGGCCATATCTCGGTAACTATTGGTCCTAGAGCCTCAAATTAAAAATTTTCCAGTGATAAGTGACCATGAGAAATTCGAGGAAAATATTTTTAAGATGGTCGCACTTCCGGAAATACCTGAAGTTGACACCTAGTTCGTTATTTTAACGGGAACACCCTGTAAAGTATTATATTTTTTAAATGTCTGAAGAAATCGAATACAGGTGGTTTTCACCATTGGAATTTAGATTGAGCGGTTTATGAGTTATAAACAAGTGAAAATCGAAAATTTTCAACTTCAAAGCAGTGTAGAACTAGAACGGCTCAAGATATCTAAAAACGGTTTACATGTCCCTATCCTAACTTTTCATGATTTATCCCACTATGTAGAGTAAATTTTAATACAGGGTGATGAAAATTATCCGATTTTTCATCACCCTCTGTATTAGAATTTAAACCACATAGTAGGATACAATGTGAAAAGTTAGGATAGGGACATGTAAACAGTTTTTAGATATCTTGAGCCGTTCTAGTTCTACACTGCTTTGAAGTTGAAAATTTTCGATTTTCACTTGTTTATAACTCATAAACCATTCAATCTAAATTCCAATGGTGAAAACCACCTGTATTCGATTTCTTCAGACATTTAAAAAATATAATACTTTACAGGGTGTTCCCGTTAAAATAATGAACTAGGTGTCAACTTCCGGTATTTCCGGAAGTGCGGCCATCTTGAAAATATTTTCCTTGAATTTCTCATGGTCACTTATGTCTGGAAAATTTTTAATTTGAGACTCTAGAACCAATAGTTACCGAGATATGGCCGCTCCGTACCCTTAACTGAACACGCTGTATATCTTTAAAAATACTTTCTTTTAATTTCCTTGTTTCATTCTAATTTCCTTTACTTTATATTATTATTGTTACTTGTTGGCATGATTTAAAACCAAATTAATTCAAAACTAATTATTTTGTATTTTTTTTTCTGTCAGTACCTCACAAAATAATCAAGAAAAAAGGAGCTCTGAGCATAATAAATTAGTTGTTTTGTTGTTACCTTCAAAATATAATTTAAAAAGAGTTGTCATTAGTAAAAAATTAAAATTAATGATGCATTCTAGAAGTCATTATAGCTACTACTATAACTACTTACATACAATTTCTATATTTTCATGTCATGTTATCATAGAAACTATAGTTTTCCGATATGTTCTAATAATATAATAATTAGTTCCCTCAGCTTTTTTCAGGATAACTATTATCGATATATTATTCAGTATTTGGTAATATACTTGAACAAGCTTACTTTCATAATTAAGGCAATTTATGTCTATTTATATTATACTGTATGATGAGAGTACCAATTTTAGTGTAATTTATTAGTAAATCTTAAAAATCGAATGACTGGTTCTATTCAGTTTGTTATTTTTTGATTGAGTATTTTAAGATAGGGGGAAGTTCATTATACAATGTTTTTAATCAGTAACCAGCCTTAGATGGTTTAGCAAATTTCGATCAAGGATTAATAATAAGAGCAGATGTTTAAGGTTCAATTTTCTGAACTTTTTTTTATTACGCTTTATTACGCTTTAATTTTTTGACCTTGTTACATTTGCCGTAATTATTATTCCACCTATTATTCTCTGATAGCATTCCAAATTTATAATAAAATACACAATATAATATTTAATATTATAATATTGTTTACTGTTAAAAGTATTCATTAACCACAAATGGATACATTTTTTTCCACTTGTGAATAAAACAATTTTTACTGAGAAATCATTACAAGGCTATTATGTATCCCCTCTGTGGAAATAATGAATTTTTTATCAAGAAACCTTACCAATGCTTCACGGTAACATAGACTACTACATTTACAATATGATTAGGGTTATCAGTGATTAATAAATATTTTTAGATTTCTCAAATTTTGGTTTTAAAGTGCACATAAAAAAGTTTCTAATCCAAATTGCGTATAGATATTGAAAAAAAGTTGTATATCATTCTCTCTGTGATTAAACACACATTATCACTCTGAATATTTTAAAGTAAAATAAAGTAAAATAGTTAAAGAAGTTAGTCGACCGGGTAGACTTTAATCGATTTTTGTTTACAGTGGGTTTCCCGATTTTATTCTTATTTCTATGGGGAAGCGCCTACCATCGAGGGTTCTTCTGCGACGACTTAAGTCTGAGACATCCGTTTCATGAATCAACAGTGCCAAGTTACTATCTATACGTAGTCGGACTGATGATGAATCTTGTTGTGGTAATACCTCCTCTTCATCTATTAAAAATCAAAAATTATCCACACATCCACTTTTTCAGATGTTCTTGACCGAATTCCTGAACAGAGACTCGGCTTTGGACGACGTTATAATACTCGGCCATAAAGTACCGACGTGGTTGTACAACGCTTACAGTGTAATATTGGTGTTTGCATTCGGGGCTGCGTGCTCTCAATTATCAACCGATATCATGAAATATACCATCGGACGTTATCGACCACACTTCTACACAGTATGTGTGCCAAATATCAACTGTTCCCTAGAAGTTAACAAGTACAAGTACCACGTAGATTTCAACTGCACCAATGAGCATTATATGCATAATAAGAGGATCATGAAAGAGATGAGGTTAATTTTTTTTTTATATATATAAAGTGTGTAGCTTATATGGAAATTTTTTGTTTTAGATTATCGTTCCCATCAGGTCATTCTTCATTCTCGATGTACACGATGGTTTATTTCGCAGTAAGTGGCTTATATTAGAAGTGGTACGTGAATTAATTGGCTTTTTTTAGATATATTTGCAGAAGAGGATGATCTGGAATGGTTCAAGGCTGTTAAAACACATGTTGCAGTTCTTGGGAATAACTTTTGCTGTGTTCACCGCG
Organism: Malachius bipustulatus; assembly: GCA_910589415.1. Taxonomy (NCBI): domain Eukaryota; kingdom Metazoa; phylum Arthropoda; class Insecta; order Coleoptera; family Melyridae; genus Malachius; species Malachius bipustulatus. The sequence goes on from OU342632.1 coordinate 37,484,787, forward strand.
ATGACTCGAATTTCTGACTATAAGCACCATTGGAGCGATGTTTTGACGGGTCTGTTTTTGGGATCTCTCTTTGCTTGTGTCGTTGTAAGTATTTATTTATAATTGCCAATTGATTAAGTTTACAAGTCATTTTTTATATTATGATTTTCTTTTTAGGCTAGATTTGCATCAACATTATTCACGAGCAATACAGATTTCATACAGAAGCCGATGGAATCTCCAAACGAATTGAGTAATTTGAACGGAAATGGAGGCGGACAGCCTGTATAATTATTGTGATAAAAGGTAGCTTTAAAAGTTGACCATCTCAAGCACAATACTTCGATAAATAACGTACCTAAGTACCTATTTAGATATTTTTCGATTGTAATGAAATTGTTTTTATTATTGTTCAAAGGTAAAAGTTTAAGTTTCGACTACTTCTGAAATTTTAGTTAAGTCTATAAGGAATTTAAATAGCTGGTGTTAACTTGCTTGTAATAAAAATGCAAGCATATTTAGTCATTATATTGACTACCAAATTGTAATAAAATAACTGCTGCTAATGAAATAATTAGAAAAGATGTCAAAAATTTTTGGGAATGATTATAATAATCAAACAAGCAGCTATTAGCAATCAAAATAACTAGAGGTATCTTGTGTAGGTACTACTCACCCTGGGACAGTTCAGAGATATTTGAAAGTATGTGGACATAATATAGATTGAAGATTTTTAAAGGATAAATCTAACATATTCCAAAATAATATGACAACTCTAATGAGATGCTTCAATCTACAGTGTAAGAATATTGCTGGTTTGCCCCAGGTCTGAACTAACATTAGAGATATTTCAAGACATTTTCTTTAATGATAGGTACGAAAATTCCCAAAACTTTTGCAATGCAAGTGAAAATAAAGACCGGTGGCAGCTTACGTGGGTTACAAGCGAGCTTGTAGTCAATTTTAGACAATGAAAGACAACAGAGGGCCTAATTATGGACCAAATTTGAATGCTTGGCATTTTTAATTAGATGGATTTACGACTATTCTATGTCAAATTATAATAATAATAATCAGTGTTCTATTGATAATATAAAGTAGCAATATTTAATCGGTGTATAATGTGGAGTAGAAATATTAAAAGTAAAACAATTTGATGTATCGAATAACAGGTCTCTGTTCTTAGAATAATCAGAGAACATAATAATTTGATAGAATTAGGTCAATTTTATACTATTGGTTATTTAGATTAGCCAATAAACAGAATAATGATCATCATAGTATTCAGAGCACATGCACAAAGATACAATGTGAGCCAATGAAAGCATAAGGAAAAAATTCATGTCTTCATGTTTTCATTTTCTCACATGATAGAATCATCTCTTTGAGTGCCTATTTTTTATAATAAATCTGGGTCTCAGATGTTTTTCTGTTAGTCGAATTTCGTTAAAAGACCGATTAAAACAGGGTATAATAAGATAATCCTAATCAAAATCAAATTCGTTTATGAAGTCTGTAAATTTGACTGCAGGGAACATCTCATAAAGTAAAAAGTTGAGGCTATTCTAGGAAGCGTGTTCTCGACCATTTCGAATTAATCATACAGAGATCGTTACCTACTTAATTTTCCTACTGCCATTACTGTCGAAGATCTTGAGTCCTATTAGTAATTTTAGGAACTAACCCGTAATTGAATGTTATAAGGTTTTAAGCGGTTTGAGGTCAAAATAATAGTTCATGTATCGTTAAAATCAACGTCATTATCAGCTTACTGAAGCTTTTGTCTAAAAGCATGGTGTAAAAAATTAGCGTTGCCTAATAAGAGTTCCATCAGGATGACTTAGCCTATAAAGTTGAATTTTTAGCCGAGCCATTGACCCCGAGTTCTTATATCTAGACAGGAATCAGGGTGAAAAAGATTAATTACGGGTATTTTGCGTAAGTACAAATTTATTGGTGGCAGTAAATTGATGAGGGAATGCCGAGTCTGGTGTTTTGTAAAAAGAAGAACTTTCTAGCTCGGCAGTTTGATAATATTCAAAATAGGTCAATCTGATGGAACCTTGAAGGTTCGTGATGTATTTGTGTGTAAGCAATATGTGGAATCATTGTCGCATTCATATCTTTGAAGTACAAGCTTTAGATTTACATTGGTATTTGTTGCGCGTTTTTCATTTTTTTATTTGGAAAACAGGACAGGGATTGTAATTTTAGCTAATAGGAAAATTTTTGTTTTCTATTTAAGAGTCCCTTAGTGGGTTAAAGCGATATTATCTTATCGATTACTGTTTATTTCACTAGTTTGTGTATGCATGTTTTGAAAGCATTTAAACTTTCATCATCAGAGCAAAGAAGCTTACGTTGAATTTCAAAGTTAATCTGTTCTGTTGGACTTCATTATTACATTTACACAGCAAGGACGTTATACTCTCCTCCCCTTTTTAAATTTTGAGCTGCATGAGATAGACTTAAATATAAAAATTCAATAGCATTAATTGTGCAACTTTTTGACGTAAAACTGATGTATCAAATATTAAAAAATGCAGTTACTGTTCAAATATATTTTAAATGATATGAGGGTAATGTGAGACCTCATTTTAAAGATTTTTTAATTATCTGCACATAAATTAAGTTGGTTTCCAATTTTGACAATCTGTCAGTGAGAATGTTTATTAAAGTCCCTTTAAAATCTTAGCCTAATGAGATTGAACTTTTGTAAAAAAAAAGAATTCAGTGGCATGAATATTATAGTTTGTCCAGCGAGTGTTGTCCTTATGTTAACAGGATGCATCATCTCTTTATTTATCTTATTCCTTCTAGCACTGCATAGCCAATCGAGTTAAATTCGGACGTATTGTCAGTTCAGAAATTATTATGGTGATAAGATTGACGAACTGTGATACCACATCTGGTTCACCTTGGAAATAAATGTAGTACCTAATCAAATCGCATAAAATGAAATTGGTTAGTCAGGATCAGTGTGGCATCACACCAGGCAACACTTGCTAGGCAAACTTTACTACTTTTTGTCAAATGTCAAAGTTGATGTTGCAGACATTCTATAAGCTATATCGATGGTGAACTGGCAATATGTCCTATCTGAAATTTCAGGCATTTTCCGTTTATTGTGTTAAATTGTCCTATCTGCTATTATACACGTTCAGCATGTGATTAATATTTATTGCTAAATTTAAGTATATGTTACAAAATAAACATATACGTATTTTTTTTCTTGTTTCGGAAATTCTAAATTAAAAAAAAAGAACGTTTTTTTCACTTCCTGACCAATTTACTTTTTTGAGATAGGACTTATTGCCAGTTCACCATCGATATCCTTTGGCAATATAATAAATACTATCAAAATTGAAAAGTAACATAATTTATTTGTAGATAATAATTGAAATATGTTAAAAATGAGGTCTCACGTGCCCCCTTCCCATAAAAATTTTGAAATTGACGGTTCAACCTGATTTTTTACAATCAGTTTTACATCAGAAAGTAGTAAATTTATGTTATTGAATTTAGTTATTGTATCTCATTCAGATCAGAATTTCAATCCTCTCCCCACCCCCTCCCAGCCATAAACGTCACTGTATTTTTTTTTTAAGTTCTATTATAGGAAGTTATACCAAAGCCATACAATAAAACCTATTGTAGCATTTTTCAATAGTAAATAGGAATTTCTTCAAAACAAATCTTCAATGATCTTCATTCTAAATAATTTTTACATCCTCACCACACACGTTTTGATTTTCATCACACTTCCCATTGTGATTTAGCAGTTACCGTAATACAGTAACTTTGCTGCACTGAAAATGAAGGTTTCATACCTACAACACATACATTAAATAATCGTAATTTTCAAAGAGTTTGAGATATCCATTGCTTTCCTCATTACTGTTTAGTGAATTGTTTGAGACATACCATAAATGCTTTAATTGCACGTTCAGTTGTGAATACAATTTTTTGTGATAACAATATAAAATAAGTTTTTGTATATTTTAATTTTAAGCTATTTTTGTGATTTATTGTTATATTCTGCAAATTCGCTATTTTTATTAAGATTATTAATATTTTAAGTATGGATTGATGTACAACTATTAGATATTAGTGATTTTATTCACAAGTAGAGTATTACGCTGAGCAATAATTTATATTGTTAGTTTGTTAGTTATTGCTGATTTTATTTATTATTTATTGTATTGAAAACGCATTGATGCTCACTAAGATTTAATTACCATATATGTATTCTACAAAATTCTATTTGTTACGTAATAAGCAAAATAAAAACATTACTAAAACTACGAAAGTAATAAATGTAAAAGTGGAGATGTACATTGTATTCTTACTTATACATAAGATTAAATTAATAAATTATAAAATAGATATATATGTATATGAAAGAAAATATTATTTTAGACGACGCTTTTTTGATTTTGGTTGATCATCTTCGACTTCGTATTCATTTTCCATTTCTTCCGGCAACTTTAACCCCAACTCTTTACATTTTTTTATAAACTGCCTGAGAAGTCTCACACCACACCTGAAATGAAATTCATAAGTCACAGGAAATAATTTCATTCATTACAAGTTACAACAATTCTTTCTAAAGAGAAATTTAAAAGTACATAATAAGAATACTAACTTGTATACTTCATCATTGGATCGATTATAAGTATTACAGTTTTCAAAAATGAGCACTGCATGTGACATGAAAGACGCATCGTCCGGGTAATCTCCCATATTTAACTTATATTTCAAAGTACCAAAATCCATCGGTTTGGCAATGATATCATAATAATCAGGTACCTGTAAAATGACCAAGTTAGAAAGCTATACACTATAATAGTAATAAGCATTACTTCATTCTTTTGTACTGGTCTCAAAAATGGCCACGCGTCCGGATGTTTCATAACTTCGACCAATAACTCCTGTAATGCTGCATTATGTAATGGTAGATCTTTCCTTCCTCCATCTGTCCGGTGTGTTTTTCTTAACACGAGTTGTTCTTCATTATCTTTAAAATATAAAATACTCCATGACAGAAGAACAAATTAATATACATCATAAAGTGAGACAAGTAAGAGTTGACAAGACAAGTTAACCCCGGACTGAAAAGGTAAGTCTAATCATTTTTTTATATATATTTTACAACCTCAAACATTAAAGCATACCTTCACCCTGTCAATGTCAACTTTAAATGTCTCATTCGGACTTCCCACACAGGCTGTCCTGTGATATGAGAAATTACTAATAATTAACCAGTTAACTGGGTTCGTCACATATAGCGACAGCTGAAAGTGCATCAACTGCTATGTCTGTCGCATATAACGACAGTGCCACATTAAAATTGGAAGATTTTAATTATCTTTGAAACAACTACTGCCATCTGTAGCTATCGATTGACACTACTTTTAGATCATTGAGTGAAACAGAACCATTATATTTAAAACATTTCTTATTCGCCAGATGAGTTTACAGTGGCATGCGTGGCCAGAAATTTGTAATATGAGCTTACAAGTCACGTGTCGTGTGAATGACTTGTGTGTTTTTTTTTGCAGTTACCATGGTGTGCACATTTTATGTTACTCCCTGACGCAGTAAAACGGTTCAATAATTTTTTTTGACAACTTGCCCACTTACACTAAAATTTCTCTTACCAGAATCGTCTTCCTTTTTCTGTTTCCCAATTTTACAGGAAGTACACGTCCAAGCTCCTCTGGGCGCTCTTCTCAAGATCGGTCGGACGCACTCTATATGGTAATGATTCGTGCAGGTGTCGCACGATAACAGCTCGCCGTTTGAACCGCAAACTTTACACAATTCGATTTTCTCTGCCAAAACTTCACTAAAAAAATTAAACAACAAAAATTAAAAAAAATTAATGCGAGAGAGTTATTAAATAAATCACCTGTCCTCTTCCATGTCAGACTCTGAGTTTTCTTCGCCGACCTCTTCTTCGTCTTCACTACTCTCCTCATTGAATATCTTTCGCTTCTTCTGGGGACTCGGTTCGGGGCTCTCCAACTTTTTCTGTTTCTCCCTCTCGAGAAGACATCTGTTGCAGAACCAGTCTCCCACAGGTACAGACTGAAAAGAGAGCATTCATTTTAAGCTTAAAATTTTTGAGGGGAGAAATGCTACTCACGGTTAGTTTCGGTTTCAGGCAGTATAAGTGGTGTCCTAAATTACAAGAATCGCAAAGCAGCATATTTTCCGAGTCTTTTTGTCTGCGACAAATCCTACAACGCGCCAATAACGCCGACCTGGACCACATGACGCACGAGTCTAGGGTTCCATAATGTAGAAATACCTGGCAGAAACTGGTGCACCCGAGCAGAGATTGTTCCCATCGTTCTAGTACGTTGAATTCTTCTTTTTTCTTGACGTCGTTTTTACTGACATCGGCGGAACCTGTTATTTGGAAATACATTTGTTTGTAACTATGTACTGTCAAAGTCAGTAATTCGATCAAGGCTACATATACATATGACCTTGAAAAGAATTTACTTAGAGCATTTTTTCAACTTACCTAAAGGTTTTTTAAGATATTTACGATCGACAGCTCGACCGACCTGAGCCATGGCAATCGCTAAACTGCTTATCGCTTTCGAAAGAGCCTCAGTCTGCGTTAACAAAATCTCATTGTCCGAGTCTTCACTTTCCACCTCCAAAGTAGCTCCCAGAAATTTGCCGGGATCCTCGAAACATTTAACTTCGATTTCCGGCGTACTAGACCTGCTTTCAGCTAAAAGTGAAAGAAAAAATTTGATTCAGAAGTGATTTATAGCTTTATAAAGTAGAAGTTTTATTATTAATATTCTATGGTCTTGTATGTCTGTAATTTTTGGTTAAGGTACTTAATATTTTTTTTTGGAAACTCACCTTCTTTTTTCACTTTCAAGTGCTTCCCGTTTTCCCTTTCTTGCTTAACGATTGTTTTCTCCAACTTATCATAGTTCCTATCCAGTAAACACTTTCTCCAAGCGTCTCTATCTTTAACCCTGAGACAACCCAGATTTCCCGCGTAAATTTTCTCCTCCATTTCCAAAATATTGTCGACCATGGCGCTATGCAGAACCTCTTCGGGGGCCAACTCAACCGAATAACCAAGATTCGCGTCCTCGTATCTCGATTTCCTCTTCTCCTGCGCCTTGGTCAACGGTTTCGGTTCGCTGTCGAACACTTGGATTTCGGGATTCAGTTCCGTGACGGGAGTCTGGCTGATCAGCTGGTACAACACTTCCTTGTCCGCCTGTAGTACGCTGGCGAGCTCAGTCTCACGGACGCCCCTTCTGTTCAGGCTATCGATCAGCTCGTCGAGCTGCTCGTGTTTCTCCAAAAAGTACCACTTGCGCCTTTCGGGGTTGCTCGAATGCACGATACAATTTCGCGGATCGGCCGAACAGGTCAGCAATTCCGACGGATCAGCTGTAGTTCTGTTTACGGAACCGTTTGGAGTTTTCTTCGATTCGTCCGGGTTGTTTTCCTTATCGCTGGAGTTGAGATCATCGCATACGTTTTTGATGTGACTGATTGTTGCAGCTTTGTCGGCTCCTACTAAATGAGGTAGGTGTTTTACGGGTTCGCTCAAACATGACCCCGGATGGGGCTCTTCGAAATTGATAAATACGCCCGGAATTGAATCCAGTTTGAAATATTTTCGATACGCTCTATCCAATCTGCAATAAAAATTAAAAACAATACAGTTAGCTTATTATTTACTATACCTTATTTAATAACTAGGAGGAGTAAATTTAAATAAACCGCCAAAAAAAGATGCTTCTCATTGGTCAATTCATAGGCAAAATTACACCCAGCAAAACTTGTACAGGAAATTGAATCTATGCAACGCTCAACACTACATATACGCTTGTTTTTTTTTATTGTTGTGTCATTATTGTTTACAATATCAGCGTCGAATGTGACACATCAGTTTTATAATCAGTTATTTCCAAAACCCTATAAGTTGTTCTAAATAAGTTCTTTAAAATTTATTTCAAAACCAAATAAGTTCTTTTTGAAGCCCATTCAGTTCTTTTTAGAGAACAGACATCCTTTTCAGAATTTTGAAATTATTTTTGGCTTTCCATTTTCATCCTGCAAACGGTTTCAAGTGCCAATATGGATAATCCTACATCAAGTACAAGTGAGAGGATGTCTCCTCCAAAGAAACGGGAAGAAAAGAGTGTCACCTACAAGATTTTTGAAAAACTATAGTCTATATACGTACTTCACCAATAATTGAAGAACATATTCCAATCGAACAAGGTGCGGATTTAGACCAAACAGGGACTGCTGTATGTGATAAAGTTAATTTCAACAACACACTTTGAATCTGGTCCTATACAAAAACTGAAAAATTATAATAATACTGTTTGAAAAAATTGACTTATCCACAAATTATATAATATTATTAAATGTAAAATAAAAACTTTATCTACGATGTTATGTGTCATATAATATACATACATAAAATATATTATTTATATGTTACATTAAATTTGTCACATAAGTATTGCCTAAAATAAAGTACCTACTTTCAATCAATTTAATATGAATGTTAATAATTATTATCCTTTAATATTCTTCGAAATATCTATAAATTATTCAATTTCATTCTATTTATATCCAGAAAATCATTCAGCACTATAATACTGATATATTATGCAAATCACAATGATTTGTGATACTGCTGTAGAGTCTCTCCTGAAAAGTAGACTTCCTACACCGAAAACAAGTCCTATCTTCCTTATTAATAATTATTGTTTCAATTCAAATTTGCCGCCAAAAAAAATCTGGTGATTTAATCTGGTGACTTTTAGTGGTGTAAATGATACTTTGCAGTTTACTCCTCCTAGTTATTAAATGAGATATAGGAGATTTGACATTATGGATTTTTTTTAAATTAAGGGCTACAACATGATGGATCACCAGCTCATTATAGTGACCACATAATATGAAGAAACTTCAAACAACATACAACTCTATAGCCAACAAAATTATTATTTTGTTGCCTTGTTTATTGATTAAGATGTTCATTAAAAATTGTCGCCTTTATATTAATAGTATAAATCTATAGGAAATTTTGCTGATTCAATTCAATCTTTGGTTATTGTAGGTAATTGTAATTTTTTCCTGAATAAATCAAATACATACCCAATAAGTACTTGTTTGTCGTGAGCGGCTTTGATCAATTTTTCAATTTTCCTTTCGTTTTCCGCTTTCTTCCTCTCCGCCTCTCTATCCAATTTCTCCAAGTCAGACTCTTTAATCGTGTTGTCATCCTTCATCTGCTTCTTCAACTTCATCTTGGCTGTTAAATATTCCTGATCGCGTTTCCTCTCGGCAGTCTGCAAGGTCCTCAGTTCCAGCTTGGTGGTTCTGGATTTCTCTATTCGCTCTTCTATCACGTCCCTGACGTCCGCATAAGTCAACAATTGATTAATCAAACAGGACAGGATTTTAAGCTTATCGTTTATCGAAAGTTGCACGACATTGTGAATAGACAGCGCCCTGAGAATGTGAGGTTGGTGGAGTCTGAGGTAGAGGCCTGGGTCGTCTTCGCTTCCATAGCCACCCCTCTGCTGGTACCTCCATTTTGCCCCTACCTCGTTGATCCTGGCCCCGGAAGAAAGTAGATGGAGTCGCAAAATTTCCGATACGGTCAACGAGTAAAGAGGTAGCCTCGAGAGCGGTAAACCTTGGTGATAGTTGCTCCATTGGTAAGCCTGTGTCGCTAGTCTAGTCGCTTCGTAGAGACTGAGATTTTCCGGAACATCTTCTTTCTTAATTTCTGAAATATGTGCAACGGAATTCATATTTTTAGCAATGCAATGTTGTCATAGTATGATAAAAATCTTCTTTTATTGATTAATTTGAGAATTAAAAAATTACTATTGAAAGGGTAAGATCAAGTAGATTTTTTTTGTTCGTGGATTTGACACAAAATTAAGTTATGTAATTTTAAAGAAAAATTTATAGAAATATGTATATCTCTTTTTCCATCAAAGGTTAGGGGTTTTAAACTTTTTAAAGTTGCCTTAAATTTTAATAGTTCCATTAGAGTTTAGATGCTATTTTCACTTAAACCCAACCCAATATACAGGGTGATCAGTAACTCACACACTCAGAGCATGCTGCGGTAAACTTCAATTTTTAAGAGTGGTAAATTTTCTTACTGCACTGTTGTCAGGGTTCGCCCGATTTAAATCATTTGATTTAAATCAACGATTTAAATCAAGTGATTTTTTATATTAATCAACGATTAAAATCAAAAAAATCAAAAATCAGAAATACTATGTTTTTATGGAGTTTTTTATTTACTATAATAAATGTTAATTGGTGCCACAAAAATCACACAATATTATATAGAAGGGTGAAGGGTACCATAAACCTCAGATAGTAATTATTATTGATGGAAACATTGAAAACATATTTTATTGCTTCCTTTTGAAACTTGAAACCTTCAAAGGGTGATCATAATTTATGTATTCCTGCTGAAGTCTGAATAGATGCAGTAGGTTATTAGGGAAACAACAAATTATTGTATCTATTTTTATATTTCATCTCCTGCATCTTTCTTTTGATCTCACTTAGCTGGACCATGAACTTGGAAATACAAAATATAAAGGAACAAGAATATTTGTCCTTTTTTATTATTTATTATGTGTTCTTGAATAGTGAGAGGGTTAGGAGGGCTTTTTGTGATACTTCGGCCCCCTAAAGAATTCTTCATAAGTAGAATTCATAAAAAATGTTTCTAACTTTTCTGAATTTTAACTGATTCTGGTAAATAAATTTGTTTCAATTCTTTAATTTAATTTTATTATTTTTAAATTATATAATTCAACAAAACCAAAAGTGAAGAAAAAAAATGCAAGAGAAAACGCAAAATTCATGGTGTGGCGACCACTTGTTAGCCTTAACGAAAATATGAAGCAAAAACTTCTCACATATCTGATGTGAGAGCGTAAAAGAGCGGAAAATAGATCATACCACATTATTAGAAATTAAAAAAATAAATAAATCAAAAAAATCAAATAAATCAAAAAAATCACGATTTTTTTGATTTTTTTAATTAAAATCATTGATTTTTGATTTTTATAAAAAAATCATGATTTTTTCGAACCCTGACTGTTGTAAGTTCTTTTCTTCCAAAGATATGACCATTTTTGTAAAAAAAAAGGTGGCAACACTCCACCGAACATGTGAATAAGTCCGGGTTAGATGGTATTGTTATTATTTTTATTTCCATAGCAATGAAGGATTTTGAATATTTTATAATATTCCAAGTTGAGTTTAGGCAGTTGCCAAACTTCAAATTTCGTTCAGTTTTAGGTATGGTATCAATTTCCAACATTCCCAATTCCTCTGTAAAGAGGTTTTGTGGAAAAAAAATTGATGAATTATATAGTATCTGTTCCAGACATTACACTAACCTGAATTTTTCATTAATTTCTATCACAGTTATTGAAAAAATTACCTTTAAACTCGGATGAGGGAAACTGCAATTTGAAAACCAACCGTTGGATTAATTTTTTTTTTTTTTGCAGAATATCCTTAATTTTAATGGGCTCTATATCGCCCTGTATTCGGAGTGCGCAAGTTACTGATCACCCTGTATTTGTGATTTTTTTGTATAAAAATGTTAGAGAAAGTATAATTTTTACCAATACTAAAAAATTAGATGTGACTTAGGAAGGATAACAAAAATAGTGCAATAAAACTTATAAACAGTTAACACTAAAAGTTAAATAAAAATTTACCTGAAGTTTTTTCAATCTGTGTTCTATACTGAGAAGCTTCCTCATCTTGTACATTAAACAGTGCTGTTAGTAACATTTGGATTATATCAATCAGAGGTCCAGCAACCTGCAATTGACATTTGTAAATACCTACTCAATTTATTTTACAGTAGTACAATTATTATTAATTACCTCTTTTTCTGTTAGTGCTCTCTCGACCAATTCAAATGTCAGACCACCAGGGAAAAAATTTTGTGCGCTCAATAACTTGGAAAACGAGTCTACAAATTCAAGTATCATGAGCATTTCGCCGACGTATTTATCGGGAACTTTGCATTTTACGGGCACGACTTCTGGTAGTATCTGTTAACAAACAATAATTGGATAAAAGATAAATTCAACATAATAATTCCAAATTTCAACATACCTTGAAATCTTCCAACTCCAAGTCTTCCCTTGTCCGGTACCATTCCTTGAGGTAAGCGGCGATTTTAATATTGTCCTCTTTCTTCTTCTGCTTCAAGGCTTGCCTCTCTTCTTCTTTCTGCTGTTTCTGCAATTTGAATTCCTCTTCTCTCTTCCTCAACAGTTCCAGTAGGTTGTTTTTGCTTTGCGGTGTTTGCGGTTGTCCGTTCTGCGTCAGATATTTGTTCAGTGTTTGCTGCTTCGACGGTTTCTTTCCGTTAATCGCTTTGTTGAATTTTGTTGACGATTCAAAGGCGGGTAGTGGCCCTGCGAAGATCTGCTCGAAACTCATTTTGTTTATGCCGAACTCTTCCAAAACTGACGGTTTTATGACCAGGACACCTCTCTCGTCCTGTTCGACGTACTGCTTTAGGAACAGCTTACACCGTTCTCTGGAAAACGAACCCTTTTTCCTTTTCAGTTGGTTGTGGTCCACAATCATTATTTCACTAATGTCCTGATCGTAGGCGTCCAAGTGCTCTATTTCGTATTTGAAGAGGAAAGCGGAAGGATGAAATACTTTTTCGGTGTTCCTGATAAAACAAAAATAATGGTTTTATTCGGGACAAAAAAAAGTTTTAATTTAATCAATTACATACATACACTGATTGATATGTTTTTTGTTCTTTTATAGTAATGAATAATAATAATAACGGAACTGTAGGAATACTAATAAGTCAACCTACTTTCAAACCAGTTCTGAGCAGCATATTCAGGAGTGTTCATTTTTTTTTTCAAGTTTCATTTAATATTTATTTATATTACCTGATAAATAAATAATGCCACACATTTGAGGTACTGCATTTTAGGATACTTTTAATATAAAAATATACCTACATCCTGGAAAATCGAGTTTCCAAGATACAGAAAGTCAGTAATTATTTCTGTCTAATGAATTTATTATGCTGTTGTAACCAAGGGATGTGGTTAAGAAAGGGGTGTTCTCTCTTCTATGGATAAGGAAATATCATCAATCATTAATGCCTCAATTAATAGCTGATTAGTTAAAAAAATTACTGCTCTTTGCACCACTCAACCATAAACGAGTAAAAGAGACATATTTAATAATAATTAATAGTAAGTACATTTTTAATTTATTCTGGGCTGATATAGAAATGAATTTTCATCATGTTGCTTTATCATTTGGGCTGGTTCAATATTTCCAAGTAAAATGACTCAATGTCCATCATAATAATAGTCAAATAAAAATATTGTAACATTGTTCAACTTGCTTGTATTGCGATTATTGTTTTAATGGGTAACATCAAGATTGCTTAGCAACTTTATAGCATTCCGGGCAATAAAAGGCAGGAAGGGGCTAAATTTAAATTAGTCTTAAGATTTTATGATTACTCCGTCAGGGCTATTTAATAAAAGCGAAAGCCAATTTAAAACACAAAAAGTGCTTGAAAATATAAGTAGAGATGAAATGGACAGAATAATAATTATCAAAGAAATTATTAGAAAAAAAGAAGAAATAGAAGAATTATTATAACAGGCTTAATTTGAGTCATTTCACACTTCTGTTAGTTTTTTTTTGATACAAGTGAACTGAGCTACTTGATTTTTAGTTTTTTCTTCCTGGAAAGCACCTGGATTGATAGAGCACTGTAGGAGTACTTGGTAAAAGTTGTAGGTAGGTAAGTATAAAAAATTATACAATTTTGAATTTAAATAAAACTCAACTAAAAAATTTCTGATTAGTCAAACAAAATTACAAGTACTTGAAAGTGCAATTCGAGATGAAATGAGCAGAAGATAAATTTTTATAATAGGTTTAATTTGAGTCAGTTCATTTTGATTTTTGAATGATTAACGGCCAATATTATAAACGCTTAAGTTAGCTGGCAGATTTCTGTGCCCGATTTTGAAGCTAATATTGACCTCGAATAACTTTTATTAACATTTTTGTAATCCCTTTTATGCCAAGAGTAATTAAAATGCAATAATTTCGACCTATAGTCTATATCTTCTCCAGAAACGACCACAGAAATCGGCCAGTTAACTTAACCAGCGTTTATAATATTGGCCGTAAGTAATTCCCCCCACCCCAATATCCCACTTCTGTTTCTTTTGATACAAGGGAACTGAGCTACTTGACTTTTGGAACTTTCTTTCTGGGAAGCACCTGGATTGCTGTTTTAGGAGAAGGTACTTTTTAAAATTTGTAGGTAAGTAATTATTGAAAATTGAAATTATACAAATATTAATTTAAACAAAACTCGTCTTAAATCGTCTGATCAGCCAAACAGAAAATTATGATTACTTGAAAGTACAATCAGAGAGAGAGATGAAATTATCAGTTATCACAATAATAAATATCAAAGTATCAAAGAAATAATGAAAAAAAGTAAGAAGAATAATTATTATTATTAAAACAGGCAAACAGGCCCAATTTGAGTTATTGCATTTTGATTTTTGACTGATAACTAGTTCCCACCACTTAATTTTTCCACCAATTTCTTTTGACACAAAATAACTGAGCTACTAGACTTTTGGTCCTTTCTTCCTGGGAAGCACCTGAATTGGTAGAGTACTTTTGGGGTACTTTCTAAAATTTGTAGGTAAGTATCGACTCTAAAAAATAATACAATTCTGAATTTAAACAAACTCGTCTAAAAATGTCTGATCAGTCACAATAGTTTTTTTTTAGATGTAAAAGCTTTAATAAAGTAGTTATAGTACTTTTCAAGATATAAGGAAACTCTTAAATTATAGATGTTGTAAATAGCTGTCAATTTCCATAGGTATGGCTTATGATAGATAGATTGCAATGGGCCATACTCAGCTATGCAAATATTCAGGGATCTATTGACACCGCACTCTATTGTTAAGAGATTATCTGTGGTCAAGTGAAGCAATCCACTATAATGTACAAGATTCCTTACCTCTTGATAAATAAAAATTCTATACTTGAAGGCAGAATTTTAAAGAAATATTAAAAGTCTCTTTTATTTATGAAATTACTCAAGTACATTCATTTCAGTGACTTGCGTGGCCTAGTGGTACTCCGCTGGCTCACGAAGCCATAGATCGTGGGTTCGAAACTCACCTCGGCCCGCTTTACTTTTCAGATTCATTTTCGAATGTCTGTGAAAAGTAAAACAAGCGATCGAAGGTTTTAAAGGCAAATATAAATTTAAAATTGTGTGTGGCTAAAGAGTTCGTCTCAAAGCCAAATTACCAGAGTGGAGCGACTATGTCTTACCTACACAGTTAAGACCGATGCTCCCTCTTTTTAAAAAAAAAAAAAAAAAAAAAAAGTACATTCATTAAATACAAGTCAACAGGCGTTGAAATAACCAAAATATTAGAAAAAAAAAATTGTTGGCGAGGGGGGGGGGGGGGGAAGTGAAAAATGATTCAAAATAACGTTAAAAAAAAGTTCATGTGTGAGATGAGGATTACCTGAAAAATGTGTGGATAAATCAAAGATAGTTAAACTGTGCAACAGTGATCCAAGGCAAGAGGCAAGAGTTGAATTTTTTACTAATAGAAATATACCCAACAAAAGGAAATTTATTAAAATTAATTGAAGTAACAAGAGATAATTAAAGATAACGAGGGGGAATTCACTGTCCATTTTCTGTACATATGTTTGGCATTATTCATAAAATATTCCAATAATGCCATCAATCCATATTAATTCCAGTGTAAATTACAGTAATGCCAAAAATGAATAATAATGCCCACACAATGAATAATAATGACGAGCAATGAATAATAATGCCGAGTGATGAATAATAATGCCAAGCAATGACTAATAATGCCAAGCAATGTGTAGTAATTCCAAACAATGAATATAATAATGCCAAGCAATGCGAATTAATGCCAAATAACGAGCATTATTAATGCGCCTATTTTGTACATGTATTGCCAAGAGTGAATTCCCCCTCGAAAGATAATAAAGAATCAACTTAAAAATGAGAAATGCAATTTTAATTTTTTTATATAAATAAGATACGACTGTCATCTTTGTTGACAGCATGAAAACCATGGAAACATTGTTCAATTTATAAACTACATTTACATTAGGAAATTAAAATTGTTCCAGATTTATTTGAACAGAACTGTACATGAAACATGATGTGAAAAATATTTTTTGAACTAGCTGAAGAAACATTACATAACAGAAACATACATATTTGTAAGAGGGTTGCATCAAAGAGAGGAAAGTGAAAGTATCCTATCTAAAAAACTCACATATTTAGAGGTAGGGTAGACTAATAATGGACAGAACAGGTGGCCTCATTTGGAATGAAACAGTAGGTACATGGAAGCATTTGAATCAAATATTAATGGAAAATTGTGCCCCCCTTTATAATAGACCATTAATGCTAATAAATTGTTATACTGAAGTTTCAGAATAGTAGGCACTAAGTTCTTAGAAATATTACGGACTTAAAGTAAACACATTGTTGCCAGCTTTTAATTCTTGGTGTTTTATCATTTTGTATTTTTATCATTCACATGCAGGTAAATGGTTGTAGGATAAAAAATACTGTGTTTTATTTGTTGAGTAATTTTTCTGCTATAATAATTTCACAACATCGATATTTAATAGCAAAAGATGTAGAATTTCAATGAGGTTCGGTCCCTTAAAATATAATATATGGCAACATTACAGCAGTGTCAACAAGTACAAAGGATAAGCAGATCCAACTTGCAAACTTGCAGTAAGGTAAAGTAAGATGGATATATATCGAGCATGCTGCCAGTCCGTCCAAGGCAGCTCCGTATTCAGTGGCGTATCGTTCATGCTATTTTCGTGAGGGGCTGCAATATAACATTTATCGCTCCTTTAAATCCTTAATATTTTATTTTTATGTTTATATTTGCTGAATTATTGAAGCATCACAAAAATTAAAAAACGCATGAAAATGAATGAAAAAGAATTCGCGGCAGTGGAATAACCTGAACAAAAAGAAAAGTTGTTTGTTTTGGGCTGTTATTGGATGTCGATCGGGACTTGTATATTTTTCTCTTTCTGTTTTCTGGTTGTCAGAAAAGAAAAATTAATATTACCGGGGGAAGAAGATTCTCGACTCTCGGGAACAACAAAATTTTGAATATTTCATATTGTTCATAGACAATCTGTGAAGTAATTAAGAAATACAAGCTAGAAAAAATCAATATCTTACTAATTTGTTAATAATTAGTTATTAGTTAATTATTTGGTAAAATAATAATACAATAATGATTCCTGTTTTGGGAATGAACTGAGTTCCAGGATACAGAAAAAGTTTAACTATAAGAAATTTACGGAATTACCATCCCGGAAAAACCCATACCCGGTCGACAATAAAGTGCATAATTAGTGGGGATAGCTTGGTTGCTTTAAGGGTCGCTCATCAGATTTCCTGTCTGAATCTTATTTCTCAGTTCTCACTGTGGTGTAAACGGGAAAGAAGCAAGCTTCTTTGAGTGCCGAAGTGAAATACTGTTTAAATTTAAAGTTGTGAGCAATATGGAAGGCGAGAGCAGCCAAAGTAAACGTCGTCGTACGAATTTATCTACAGGAGAAAAAACTATTATATACAACGTGTATTGTGGACTCCGTGAAAGGAATCAAAGTATGTTGGTAAACGATGTAGTTGCTTTGTGTAGTGATTTAACCAAAGTGTCAACTAGGAGTGTACACCGAATCTTGAAAACTTTCAAAGAGTCCAAAGGCGGAACAGAAAAGGTAGCTGAAAATATTGAAACAAGGGGGAGAAAACGCATTGACATTGATGATGACATAAAATACGCCGTTCGGAGAAAATTTCATTCGTTCTTTTTCCGAAATGAAATTCCAACATTAAAAGCAATCGCTGCCGAAATCAATTCGGATGACGCAATGCCGAAAATATCGCGACGTGTCTTATTGCGGACATTAAGACAAATGAACATAAGGCATATGAAAAGGCAGAGAAAAAGTCTTCTTATAGAAAGAGAAGAAATAATTTTGTGGCGGAGAAATTATTTACAAAAAATTCGAGAGTATCGTCGTGAAGGGAAGAAAATATATTTCTTAGACGAAACTTGGCTGAATCAAGGTCATACTGTTTCGAAAATTTGGCAAGATTTGGAAATAACAAGCCGTCGACAAGCTTTTTTTGAAGGTTTTTCCACAGGACTAAAAGCGCCAGCGGGCAAGGGGCGGAGGCTCATAATAACTCACATAGGTAGTGATTCGGGTTTTTTGGAAAACGGATTGCTACTTTTCGAATCGAAGAAAACTAGGAAAAATTCGAAAGCTGGTTTTTAAAAATTTTACCAAGCCTTGAGCCAAATTCGGTCGTGGTAATGGACAATGCTTCCTACCATAGTCGACGATTGGAGCCATCGCCAACAACTGCATGGCGAAAAGGTGACATCATTAACTGGCTGGCTCAAAGAAATATACCATTTGATGACAACATGTTAAAAGTGCAACTATTAAACATCGCAAGGGCACAAATACCTCATTTTAAGAGATATGCTGTCGACGAATTGGCTCGCGAGTGCAACATCATTGTACACCGCCTCCCTCCTTACCACTGTGAACTGAATCCTATAGAACTTATTTGGGCTCAAATAAAAAACCAAGTGGCGAAACAAAACGTGACCTTCAAGATGGATGAAGTGAAACGCCTGCTAGCTACTGCAATAGGAGATGTGACGGCTGAAACATGGAGAAACTGCATCCGACATACTACAAAAGAAGAAGACAGAATGTGGGATCTAGACACAATAGTTGATGTTTCGGTTGAGCCATTAATTATCAACTTGAACGATAACGGTGATCGGGATAGTTGTCCATCATCCGACGATTTTTCTTCTGACGATGACTAAGGTACTATTTTTTTCCTATTTTCTTTGCTATTTTTATTTTTGCTATATGCTATATTATTTACTATATGCTATATTATTTGGAAGTTTACAATTATATTTCTCAATAAATTCATTATTGTCTGAACCTATTTTGATATTTTGCGTCCGCCACTGAATGCTCCAACTGAGCGCTTATACGTCACGACCACTTCCGAGAACTTAGTGCCTACTATTCTGAAACTTCAGTATAATTATTGTCTGTATAATTAATATGTTTTAGGTTAGACAGCTGGCAATGTTTTGAAGGTACACATTGTTCTTAATTTTTACAGGTATTTGGAAAGTTGAGATGATTCCAGAATTTTATAATGACAGATTAGAAAAGACCTTACAAATAAATTAATTTTATGTTTTCAAAGTGAACTTGAGCTAGGGCCCATGGAAGCCCTGTTGTGGGTATGGAGTAGTCACCACCTGAACTTCAGGCCAGTGAGAAAAATTGTCCCCTCTTTCCCTTTTCAACAGTAAATTCCACGGAAACTCCGTTCAACCTGAGGAATACTCCGTACCCCCCAGATCCTCCAGAGGCTGTCCCCCTAAAGTGATCATAAAACTTTTTTTTTTAAATTGAGTCAAATAATAAGGGTCTCAGATCTGTACCGTTTGGGGCCACTTAACTGGATCTGCCACTGAAAGGGTGGATGTTGACCACTATTTACTCCCCACCCGGACTGTAATTGTTTTGTCGTCCCTGGCTTGAGCAATTATTACATTAACAACACAGTTTTTGAAGTCATGGCAACACTGTGGACAAAAAGTAACAAAAGGTAGACTGTCATCACTGTAGTACTACTGGCAAAAAAGTGTCTCATGTTGATGTCCAAGTTTTTAAGAGCAGTAACTCTACATACATAATTGTCTTGAAAACAAAATTACACATAAAAAGCCAAGAATATTCAGATCTAGATCCAGTTCCATTATATTTATTATAATAAGCTTTCCAATACTAGCAACAAGACTGGTAAGTACTTACCCATTTTTTGGAGGTGATTTTGTAGCCTTCTTGATTGCTTCCGGTGTGGGGGCGATAACTTGCAAGATGTGAGAGTCTTTCCATTTATTTGTGGTGAAAGAGGACTCGACATTCTCTCCAATGAAGTACCTGTCTTTTATGAAGCAAAACACGTCGTCGGACATATCCAGAAAAGATGTACGTTTCGTTTTACTGGCTAAAAACAGCAAGGGAATTTTCAGTTCGTTTGGGAACTCTTTGAGATACTTTCGGGCGGTCTCCTCGCTCTCTACTGCCTCTGAATATGTTAGACTAGATTTTCCTGTCAAAGCACAGGTCCACACCATGGAATTGCAGAGGAACATTCTCTCTGAAAATTCCCTAAAACAGCAGAGAGCATTGATTAGCGCGACTGAACGAGATGAAAATTAACATTTTTAAATACGTAATTAAGTTATAACGCGGCGATGTCAGACAATGAGAACATGTCAGGCAGGTGCCGATATCAGGTATAACGATGTAGATGTGATCCAGTTTTTGATATTACATGCGAACTTACTCATAATCTCGGAATATTTCGTTTGTTGTTTCACAGTAGAACACTTCTTCGTCATCTCGAAGACCTTCCGGTAGACGAACCCTCTCAAAAACTCGCTTCTTGAGCAGTGGCATCTTCGAACACCTTAAAACCTTCTTGGAGGGAAAATTGGGAAGCTAAGAAATACACATTTCAAACATAAATAATTGAGCTCTCAACTGGAGCTTGATAAATTTCACCTTGTTTAACGATCAATGACAATGATATATACACGTAAGGTAAGTAATTCGGTGCTAAAATCACCTATTTCTGCTAATAATCGAAATTAATTTATAATTATAACGGAAAAATATCACGGCTTCTCTTCTTTCTTCTTTCACTTCGCAACGCACGAACGACTAGCAGCAAGTACCGACTGAACGACTGAAACAAAAAGTGACGTACAGATGACAGTCTCGTCCTTTTAACAATTTTGTAAATAGCCAATGAAAAATACTCTTTCTACAGAATATTTCTGTTCTGTATGTCTGTAGACGTAGGTTGTTTCTTTGCGCAATGAAGTGTTATGTAAATGTAAATAGAGTTCTAGAGTGAGCATTCAATTCAATTAATACGCCCCCGGACTAGACTTAATTTTTTTAAGTAAGTCTTATTTTCGTAAAGTCGACGCAATGACGAAACTGGAGCTGATTAGTGGAGTAATTGAAGTACTTCGACTATTGCTTTAACAGGAAACTACTGCACAAGTTGACATTTTATAGGTTTTTTATAAGTTACACGTACCTACAGCTACGATATACATATACACGGTATGCCGATAGACGATGCCGCGCAGGCTGCGTTCCGGTCTTGTGACGTCACGTGGTTTTAAGACTACACCTTGAAATTCCTCCTATCTTTTTTATTGTCAGGAATAAATAAATAATTCTTTGTAGGCTTGCATAAGTCGGCAACAGCTATCCATTTAACGTTTTAAAAATTTTCAAGGCCAACTAAATCCCAGAGTTTTCATAGTAGACTTTTGTTTTTCTTATAGCCGCCATATTGCTTTTTTATATCGTTTAGTACAAAAAAAATCATGAAAATCAAAAATCAATAAAATTAAAAAAATTTGTAAAAATTTTGTTTTATTTTTTTCGAACAAAAATTAAAGATCTTTCCATAATAGATCTAGCTCAAAGAAAACACAAGCAAAAAGAATCGAAGCAATATAATTTGTCATTTATTTATTTTATAAACAACCTCGCCGCGATTTATAAAAAAGTCAAAATAAAACCACATGACGTCATTGCGCAGTAATAACCAAAATAGTAACAGCAATCGGCATACCGTGTGTATGTGTATCGTGCCTTCAGCAGAAGAACATATAACATAATATAAATTTTTTATAAATTTTATTTATAACAACCTTCAAACTTTACTAACCCACTTAAATTGTTAAATTGAATATATAAATCATAAAAATCAAATCAATAGAGCAAAAGTAGTATTTATGACAGAATTGTAGCAGTCTGTAAATTTAAATTACTCGAATCACGCGGTCAGCCACGCTGCGTCATTGCGCAGAAAATACCGAAACTAGTTTAGCCGGTGTCAGTGCATCGTGGTTTTTACTTATTATACAATATAATATAGTAATAAAATTTTCGCCCATTTCGTCTCCCATTTTTCTGATTATATTATTATAATGATAATTTATTTTGACACATATGAAATTTTTACCAGAGCTGAGTATTGAAAAGAGTACTCGTAAACAGTTCGAGTACGAATATTGAGAAAAAGTACTCGTAAGTATATACAGGGTGTCCCATAACATGTGGGCAATCTCCCGGATTTGGGTATATTTCGTAAAAATAAATGAAAAAATAGCTATAAAATTAATTCCTCAGAGACACCCCTACAAAGATATTAGCTGTTGAAGTTGAGGGTTGAAAATCAATTTTTTGCAATAACTTTTTTATTTCTTGACCGATTTTGATAATTTTTGGTGTTATTTTGTATTATTTTGGACTGTTTAGAATAGTGTTTCATAATCTTTGGTAGCACATACATAGACCTCGGGATGGCATAACCCCCTCATTCACTTGAAAGAAAACAATTAAAATAATAATTTTACAATTTTTTAAGGTTAATTTTCCTTTTCTTTGATATTTTTTACATAAAAAATGTATCCTATTTTATTTCGATAGAGCGAACCGTTATCGAGATAAACGTCTTTCTAATAGGTGATGCGTCGCAGGAACTTTTTAACAAGATGGCTGACCTATGACAGTAAATTGAGCAGGAAACAAAACAATAACTTAATTAAATACACGTCAGTGTCAAAAGATTTCATTTCATGCAGATTCAATTCTAACTGATTTTCTGCGTATTCAGCGTTTTTGTAACTCATTTTAAAATCAGTTAGAATCTGCATGAAATGAAATCTTTGACACTGACGTGTATTTAATTAAGTTATTGTTTTGTTTCCTGCTCAATTTACTGTCATAGGTCAGCCATCTTGTTAAAATTTACTTGAAATTTGAAAAGTTCCTGCGACGCATCACCTATTAGAAGGACGTTTATCTCGATAACGGTTCGCTCTATCGAAATAAAATAGGATACATTTTTTATGTAAAAAATATCAAAGAAAAGGAAAATTAACCTTAAAAAATTGTAAAATTATTATTTTAATTGTTTTCTTTCAAGTGAATGAGGGGGTTATGCCATCCCGAGGTCTATGTATGTGCTACCAAAGATTATGAAACACTATTCTAAACAGTCCAAAATAATACAAAATAACACCAAAAATTATCAAAATCGGTCAAGAAATAAAAAAGTTATTGCAAAAAATTGATTTTCAACCCTCAACTTCAACAGCTAATATCTTTGTAGGGGTGTCTCTGAGGAATTAATTTTATAGCTATTTTTTCATTTATTTTTACGAAATATACCCAAATCCGGGAGATTGCCCACATGTTATGGGACACCCTGTATACTCGTACTTAAGTACTTTTTGGCACAGCCAGGTATATATGTATATATTTCGTATGAAATATATATATATATATATATATATATATATATATAAATATGCCAGGTGTACGAGTATTAGTGAAAAATGAATTTATCCCACAGTTAGCAATCACGAATAATCACGTTATCGTGTATCGTGTTATAAATATGGAATTACAATAGTGACATTTGGAAAAATGAATTTTTGCGGTCCAACCGCAACTCAAAACTGTTTCAAACCGCTACTGTTTCGAATTCGAACAGCTGGTTCGTTTCTGACGTCACCGATACGTGATACGTCAATAAAATACAATATTTTGAACCGAAGCGAACGCACGATTCAAACCCCTGCGTATGACGCGCAGGCTGCGTTCCGGTCTTCTGACGTCACGTGGTTCTAAGATTACACATGAGATTGCTCATATCTTTTTTATTGTCAGGAATAAATAAATAATTCTTTGTAGGTGTAGGCTTGCATAAGTCGGCAACAGCTATCCATTTAACGATTTAAAAATTTTCAAGACCAACTAAATCCTAGAGTTTTCATAGTCAACTTTTGTTTTTCTTATAACCGCTATATTGTTTCTTATGTCGTTTGGTACGAAAAAATCATGAAAATCAAAAATCAATAACATTAAAAAAATTTGTAAAAATTTCATTTTACTTTTTTCGAAAAAAATAAAGATTTTTCTATAATAGATCTAGCACAAAGAAAACCACAAGCAAAAAGGATGGAAGCAATATAATTTGACATTTATTTTATAAACAACCTCGCCACAATTAATACTTTAAGTCAAAATAAAACCACATGACGTCATTGCGCAGTAATAACCAAAATAGTAACAGCAGTCGGCATACTTTAAATTAAACCACGCCTTCCACAACAATAGCAGCTCTATGAATAATTTCTTCAGTGAACTTTAGAAACAGATACAAAACGTCAACGTCAACGACATATTATTTAAATTCTTCTTTTTCTATAATAATTTATTTTAAAATAATTGATTTTAATTTTAGGCTAGGCAGTCCATCAAATCAAAGCAAAGCAGTAATAATTATTTATTTTACTTTTTAGTCAACTTTAGAATTGGAATTATTGATCATATATTATTATCATTTCCATTATCGGGTGTAAAAGGAAAAGGACCTAGAAATGTTTGCTCTAAACACTTTCAGCAGGTATGCTTTTATTTATTTTTTTAATTATTACAATTCTTAAGTATGTACAGTAAAAAAACCTTTGTGGAATAATGTTGTTTTCTTCACATATAAAGCTAATAATTAATTTTACTACTCAATTCAGGTTTACAGCAAGAATTGCTGAACAACAAATTCGAAACTCCCTTAGAAGCGTAAGCTCCAACAATGTCCTCTTTTTCCATTCAACACCATGTCTTATGTAAGTTACTCGCTTAGAAAGTGTTTTGAAGCGTGAATATGAAGTGATGTTATTACAGGGCGGAGCCTTTGAAAAAGAAGAAACGTCTAGACCCTGCCGTCATAAAACAGCGAGAAGAGCGCAGGAAAAAGAAACTGGAAAAACAAATCAGGCGGCTCGAGAAGAACGCGAGACAGCTGAAACCCATTGAAGAATGTGAGGTTCCAATTTGTTTAATTGATGAACGAAGGTGAGTGTTAGGTACCTACATAAAATATATTTGAAAGATTAACGGTAATTAATTTCCAGTAAAAGGGAAAGATCGCAAGTGAAACCATCTCAGGAAGTTGAAATTAAACGATTGGTTTTGATGAAACAATGGGCAAAGTACAAGCGAGATCAGCATTTAAGAGATATTCAAATGATAGATCGCATTACGTTTGTTCAACAAAGAGCTTTAGACGAACTGCGTAAAGTTTCTGAAGAACTTTATCAAGAAGCTATTTCAGTGAGTGTCATAAAATGTCATGATGACATTGGACTATTAAATTGTGCATTCTGATATCTGATTGGGTATCATTTCCACGGGGCGTAGCTGACATCACTTTTAGACCAATGAGATAACAGTTATAAAATTCAACAAGGGTGATTTCTTATTTCTATGAGCGATAATAATAGCAACTCGTAATAAGGAAATTTTTTTATCCGAAACAATCAACTTAACTATTATGTCGCATTAGAAAAGTTGTTATATTTGCTTGAAAATTCTCAAAATCTGGAAATGTGGGGTTTTCATCCTCCTTTATTTTCAATAGTCATGAGCCTTATGTGAACTATGGCTTAGAAACTTAATCAGCTGATGGTTCTTAAACACCAACCAAAGGAGGATTTGTCAGTTTACCGTCGACTAATTTAAAAAAAATTTTGGTAATTGTTTACATCCGCGGCTCCTAAGTTTCATCAATTTTTTCGGGACCGAGGAGCGAAATAGGGGTGCTGGGTGGGTAAGAAAGTAAAAACAGCCATAGCAAACTAATATTAAGGTCACAACTAAGGCCTCTTTGGCACTACGGTCGAATTTCTATTTTTTTTTTCACTTTCAGGGCAAGGAAAATCTTCGAAAATAACAGTACCACGATTTTTATTTTGAATTTTGCATTTATTTTGAATTTATAATCCGAAAATCGTTGCATCAATCCCTGTGCGGACTGAACACGTAATGAAAGCGGATATATCGCTCAGTCCGCCTCTGTGAACCTCTAACACAGAATAGAATGCTTGGCAATTATGGTGAAGTGGTTTTTATCCGGGATCGCGGCATCTAATCGGTGCCTCTTGTCAGGACCGCACTCCCTCCGCACTCTCAAAACCATTTTTTTACACCGTTTTGTGGCTTTCCCTTTCATTTGCCCAGCAAATGAATACCTTCCTGGTGTTACGATAGGTATGTTCTCCACCCCTATATAAGTTCCATAGTGAAACTGTAGGAGCCGCAGATGTAAATAATGACCAAAATTTTAAGCACTAGTGTAAACCGGTTTCAAGCTACACTTACAAAAAAATGCGATTAAATTTGTGTCTTCAAGGTTTGATTGCAGAATGTAATTAGTTGATTGAGTTAGTGAGGAATTATCTGACAAATCAGCTGATTATAATTCTGAAACAGAGTATGAATTTTCTGAAATAAAAGATAACTTTTACAGAACACAAAATTTAACAAGTCAGTTCTATTTTATATTATTATAGAAAAAATATAAAACTGGAACACATAAATGAGTTCAAATTGTATTTAGTTTTTGTCAAAAACACTTACAAATCTGACTTGATAATTTCTTCATAATAATTTATGCCCGCACCAGTTACATCAGATTTGACTCCTCTTTATACTGTTACCTGTAGGGGCCACACTAAATTTTAATGTAAGTACAAGGTAAAAGGTAATTATCACAATGGAACTAAAACAATATTATTATTGACACAGTGGCAATGTCATGTGAGAAAAAAAACCCTGAAGTAGTGCAGCCCATTTTAGATCGCCCCCATACAGTGTATCACTGTTGAAGGACCTCAGTTTGAACAGTCAATGTGATTTTTTGTTATTAATTTTCTACAAGTAGTATTCAAAAATATTTTCTATCCCTGCAATTACTATTTAAAATGTTTTGAGTGATATTTTGAATAATTTTAAATTATTTTTAGATCGACCACCAAGTGCTGCCCTTTAAAAGTGAAGGACCTGTGGAGACTCCCCCAATAGAAAACTATGAAACACCTGATGGAGATTATCAAGACGTTTCGAAAAAATGGGATTAAGATAACCAAATAACTAATAGAATAACAATAAAAATGTAAATTTATTAAGTTTTATTAAATAATTGAAACAACACAATTTACAGCATTTTTCTCAACACAAAAAATACTAAATACTTTGCATGATGTTACAATAATTTGTTTTACCTACACCAAGATCAATAAAAATAATTACCGATACCACCAATAATGGTGCTGGGTAGTTTTAGTTTTTGTTGATCTATTGGTATACACTACATTTGGTATATTTTATCAATATTTTTATTGTGGTTGAGGGGGGAAAATTAAGGTAATGGCGGTGTCGACTGACATGCCCAGGCCAATCAGCAGCAGTACTAAGGTGGCCTGGAAAAGGGCTTTGTCTCTGAAGCCAGCTTTGATGTAAACCGGTACCCCGTCATCAACCTGCAAAAAAAGTATTTAGCGAAAGATCGATTCATAAAAAATTTCGATCAAATCAAACCTGGTATTTCTTCTGGATTTCCTTGATCCGTTTGTATCCAGGATGGGCGACCTCTTTCTGTGTAGTTGCACTTTGAACAACTGCAGCCCTAGTTAAGGTTCTCCTCAGGCAAAGTTGCAGCAAAGGTGTAAGTTTCTAAAAATGAGTAAAAATTATGTTTATGGTGGTGGTGGATCTATTACGTAAAGCAACTTCAGCGAGGTAAGGATTAAAATGTGGAAAATTAATGAAGTAAATGAAATCTAGATTAACTTGTAATACTTGTATTACCTGAGAGGAATTCATTTTTCAACGTCTATCGAAAATGATTTAATATTCTTAATTTATATAGCGAATTTATATTTCCAAAAATCCACCACTGTCGCAGCGCAGCCCTTCTACCTTTTTCTTTCTGTCGTTTTTGTTTCCGCTTCTGCCACTTTCCAGAGAATACCGAAAGACAGAAATAGAATGCTCCGAACCGAAGTCCGAACGCAAACAATTTGTGACATTCCGGAAATATTGATCGCCTTTGACCTTCCCGACATTTCAGCGCCAAATTTGAAATTAATATTGCACCTTGGCGCTACAAAAATGCCCCAAGAGATATTTAGACTAATACAAGTAAATGCGAGAATATATTAACATAGCCAAGATGACAAGAATTCCTTAAAAAATACAGTTTTAAATTATCTTAAATAATAATATAATAATGAAATCATTTTGTATAAGTGTCTGTTACTTAGCATTATTAGTTAATTCAGGTACAATATTTTAAATTAATTATGCCAGATTTTTAAAGAATTGTGGTTTGATATGATATATGATTTTTTTCTACTCTTATTGAATATTATTTATAGGTATTGAAATTAATTCCCGGCGCTTGTCCAATCAGAGCTCTAGCAAAGTCATAATTACCCGCTCGTAGACCAATCAAAATCTGTGAATTTGGTAAGCAGCTCTGAACAGCCACGATAACTGTCATTTTTATCTACAATGAACCTACATAAGTACCTATCGCTACCCTAGACCCAGCATTCACGCGTGCGCAAATAGCAGTTGTTCCAAGGAGTAATAAAAATAACAAAAATAACAAAATATTTTAAATTTATTTTTTTTATAAAAGTAGAAAAAGCATAGTATATTACATTCACGATTATGGCTATTATTCACTTGATGATAATGCCGCTCATGCTATAAAACTCGTGGCATTATTATTATTAGCATCATCTCGTGAATAATGACATCATATTATAATTTATAATCACTCATAATATGAAAATACTATTTTTAATTTTTTTTTTGCAATTTCATGATTTTTACATGCTATATAACCTCACAGCTTTCGAAGGCATTATCATATCGTGTGATCCACAAAATTATTCATCAATAAAGTATTACTTATTGCCTTGAATAAAATGACGCATGTTTGCCAGATAAAATACAAAACAGGTGTGTAATTGAACTACTCCAATCAGTGATCTACGATCATAGAGCAATAAACAAAAACATGAATTACCTACATAATTAACTTTTTTGAAAATTACATCCATTGGCCATTGATTTTTTGTCAATTCCTATTAAGACTATTTTCCAGCAATGAACGTGTGTTTTTGTTGATCGGTGAAAGCCATAATATTATACCTATTAAAAATAAGTATAATATCTTTAATATTTAAATTCAAACCGACAGGTGACGGGAATGGAAATTATTATGACACATGAGAATTTGAACTATTGAAGTTATTTTGAAATTATTTTCTTAAAATGAGCTCAGAGACATGACTGCAATAATTGACTTATCTCTGTCTCTTCCAAAACCTAACACTTGATGAAATATTTATTATTATTAGACCACACGATAATCATATACATATCAACATTTATTTATAAAGTGCGAGTAACAAATAAATTTATTACTGATATGTTTGGTCATGGTATTTCGAACTATATGCAATTCCTAGCAGTGGAACTATCGTGTGAGCAAATGAAAACATAATTTAGGTAGGCCTTGGAAAAAAATTTCATGTCTTAGATTGGATCTGTAAAACTGTAATTTAAAAATTTTGGTTTGTAAAATCGTAAACTCATTCTGATATTGCCTTCTTCTTGTTTTCCAATTTTATTGTCAAATAATAATTATTTTGACATTTGCTGAAATAAGGTGCATCAGGTTGTTAAAATTAGTTTTGTGATTTCTTGAATAACGCGGACATAAATTATTCGGAGATGGTTCCAGTTACCGTGAAGTTTATTGGATTATTGACACTGCAAACCCCGTAAAAATGTCATGTTCAAGCTAAAGCAATAAAGGATTAATATCTAATAATAGTTTTCCTTAGTCTGCAGTTTGCCCTTTGTAATGGTAGGTATTTATGTTTAAGGCCCTACTACTTATCGAATTATCTATCTACTTATTAATTATAAATAGTAAAGTCATTTATTAAGTATTTGCGCCTGAGGGTTTAACATAAACACACACCAGAAGGAATCCACCACAAGATATAAAAATAAAATCAAACAAGAATAAAATTGTAACATAACCAATGAAAATGGGAATAAATCCAGAGATGTTTACACCATAATATTAGGAACTTTCTTCCTACTATGCACTCATGCTTCATGCTCATGATAAAAGTAAGGTCTGTGATCTGTGGCTCTAGTGGTGGCCATTTTTTAAGAGGGCAAACTGTTCTGGAAATAATGTTTATAAATTTTTGCCTGGCAGTCGCTCGCCCAATTTTTTTTTCGAAAAACTATTCTCATAAAGTTGGTATGTCTGTGCTTCTCCTAAATAGCTGTGCCAACGGAATCTTGCCTTGTCACACCCTTCCCTAAAAAAGTCCAGATAGGTGGTACGGTTTAAAAAACACAAATACGGCTCTTAAGGTGGAATGCGTTCATAAACAGAAACTGACGTTTATGTGTAACAAGCAGAGTGATGCCTTACATTTTCCGGAATATCGTCAGATTGTTCCATTTTATGAACGTAACTCGAACGAGAAAGCAAAGGAAATAATAATTCCAAAGTATTAGATTATGTGTAACTGTCAGATTCACACTTTTTTTTAATTTAATACTAATTTTTGTAATTTACTAATATTATGCACAGAATTGATTCACCCATGTGTTTCTTCAAAACTCTGCGAGTGCACTTCAAGCGTCGTCATCGGCAATTTATGAACGATGCTAGATTTTTATCCAATCAAGCGAACTGGTTATTTTATGAACGCATCCAGAGTTTTTCATGTATGATGCAAACTGTAATTCATGAACGCACCCCAGACCACTCAAAATCACAAAATAAGAAAAATAAGATTTTTAAAATTAATGACAGTGATTTTATCGTAGGATTCAATCTAAGACATGAAATTTTTTTCCAGGGCCTACCTAAATTATGTTTTCATTTGCTCACACGATATATATGGATGTAAACTCGAAAAGCGACTTTTTCTTTAGACTCGTTTCTCTCCTTTGAAAAATATTATATCTAATAATTGGATTGTATACCTAATTCTCATATAATTAGCATAAGTGCGCACCGTTTAGGGATTTTAGTTAGTCGGTGTCGCTAGACGCCTGTCAAGTGTCAACTGACAAAAACACATAACCTAAATTTAAATGTCATATTTCTTATTGAACATTGAACTACTGTCAAATAATACTCAAGAGTCAAGACAAGGAAATTATGATTGATTTGTAGAAGCATATAATACTGAGTGATCCATTTTAATCTATTTTCGGAATTATTGGGGAGGTGCATATGCAACATTCTCCGAACAAAAGTTGTTTGGTTGTTGAGGAGGACATCCTTTTGCACACAAGTACCATGCACCATGCACCCCCCACCCCTAGAGGTGGGGGTGACTGAGGATTTAAATAGGAACCCCCATTTTTTTATCGCGGGTTATCATGACTTATGATTCAGCGTGGAGAAAAACAAACTTGTATGATTTTTTTTCAAATTCGCCCTCATTCCCTAGACATGGAAGACAAAAAAAAAGCTTTCTCGAGACTTTGATTGATTTTTCATGAATCCACATCAATTGCTTGAAGGAAAAATTGCAGGGGGCAGAAGTTGTTTGGTTTTGAGGGGGAGATATCATTTGCAGACCAGAGCCACCCCCAACCCCTGAATCGTAATACCCGAAAAAAAATCAACGTTCCCATTAAAAAGGTCAAAGTTCAAAAAGTCACCCCGCCCTGCCGAAGGGTTGGCGGTGGTTCTGATCTGCAAATAATATCCCCCTCAAAACCAAACAATATGAAGAGTAAATTTTGCACCCTTTTCAGACTACAAACATTCCGAGTTAGCATTCCAAGTCACAATTATAATAATTATTTATCTTTTCTACGCATGCTAATTACCTAAAAAACTTAAAATAATAGAAATAATGTTTCTATAAAATTTCTATTAATCGATCCATCTTTTCTCATGCCAAGTTCTTAAAAAATCACATACAAACAAACCGGCCACATGGGATCTACATAGGTTAAAAAGGGATTATTAATAGACATTTGAATTACAAACATTTATTAAAACATAACAAAGAAATATTCAAAACATATACTACCTCTCTTCAACACTCTCGTCAGTTATTTCAATAGTATCAACAATTTCATCTACAATCGCCATTATCTGATTAATTTTTTCATTCGCATTTTCAAAATTTATTTCTAAATGCGACACACGACTATCATGATACTTTTCCAGTTTATCATCACCTGACAGACTTTCCGACTCTACAGATGTTTCCAATTCATTTATATCATCCAAATATTGTTCATCATCATCAGCAATGCTCTCTTCTGGCAATTCCTCATAAAAATCAACAGCGTATTTAGTTTCATCCAATTCATCAGACTTTTCCTCTGCACTTTCCGTATCGTTAATCTGTGGGTGGATCATTTTATCAATTTTTTTTGTTTTCTTCTTTGTTTTGACTTTCTCTTTCATATTTCTCTTTTCCTCTTTCTCATAATCAATATTGTTAGTTTCATAGTTTTCAGAAAGAATAACAGTCGGCGGAACTGTTTTCTTTTCGATTTCACTGATAAATTCTTCAATCTTGTGCCTTTCTCTGCTATCGATGTCAATACCAGTTTTTTCAGCAATTTTGGATTCAATAGACATAACCAGCTGGTTCATTATCATGTCTTGTAGTTGCTTTATTATAAAATCTCTGTTCTGAATGTTGGGGTATTTATCGAAAATTTCAATCATTTCATTTCTGATTTTTTCTAAATCATCGCGAGATCGTTTATTTTTCGTTTCAACATTATCTGTATTTGAATATTTCGATTTCATATCTGAGGTAAGTTCAGTCTTCTCGTGCTCTCCCTTTTGCAATAATTGTTCCGAAGACGGGACATCATCATCTTTATCCAACTTTCTTCTTCTGTATTTTTGTATTAGTCTTTTTATGTTTTGCTTAACTGTCTGTTTTTCAATAATATTTTTTTCTGATTTTGTTTTTTCCTTCTCTATAGGCGAGAAGGATTTGTCATTTTCAAAACTATCATCAATTCTCTTATTATCTACCTCGTTTGAAGACTGTGCCTTTGATTTTTCTTTTTTCGGTTGTTTCTGCAGCTTTTCGAGATTAATTTTAAAATCATCTTTGAAACTTTCCTGAGAGGTTTCTCTTTCAGTTTCTTTTGAGCTCCTTTCGCGAATTATCTTTCTAATCGACTCTCCTACCCTTTGAGGCTTATCTGCCTCTATCACTTGATTTGCAATTGACCGTTTATTATGTAGTTCTTTAAACTTTGGTTTGAAAGTTTTCACTTTATTTTCAGAAGTTTCATCATTTGAAGTAATCTTTGGATCAATTTTTTTAAAGTTAGTAGTTTTATTCTTTTTTAAATCGATATCTTCCAAATCTTCATAACTCTTTTCTTCAATCTCGTCATCCGTCAACTTCTCTTCAATACTGTCTGTATTTTTCTTAGGTCGTCGCACTTTAAATTTTGATTTGAAACTTTTAATATTATTTTCAGAATTTTCTTCAGCCATTTTGTTCATTTTGGTATCGTTATCTTCATCATAATGGTCTTCATTAATTTCTTTCAAAGATGCTACCTCATCTTCAACACTTTCAGTGATTGGAACTTTTTTAGGTAGTTCTTTGAACTTTGATTTAAAACTTTTTATATTATTTTGAGACTTTTCTTCATGAAAAGTTTTCATTTTCTTAATTTTAGCACCCTTATTTTTATCATAATCACTTAAATTTTCATTATTCTCTTCTTCACGATTAGTGATTTCATCGCTTAACTTTTCTTCAACAGTTTCAGCACTTTCAACTTTCTTAGGCAATTCTTTAAACTTTGATTTGAAACTCTTAATATTATCTTTAGAATTTTCCCCATTAAAGGCATCAACTTTCTTCATTTCAGCAGCCTTATTTGTATCACGATTGATCAAATCTTCATCAATAAACTTATCTTCAATACTACGGTCTTCACCATAATTTACTTCCTCACTTACATCATCTTCTTTTTCTAAAGCACTTTCAGATTGAGGAGCATTAAAGAGCTCAGGAGATGATTCTCTTTCAAAACTTTCAGGTTCTTCGGATTCAGCTGTTACATTATAGTCGTACGATAAGATTTTGAAAGAATCTTTATAATCTTCTCTTCGTTTTAATATAAACAAGACAGGTTTGGTTTTAATACGGATCGGAGGGATATCAAAATAATTAAACGATATCTGATGGAAACCTTCTATGACATCGATTATATCGTGAGTCATTATGTAGGGCTTCAAGTTTGCTGAAAACTTACTTTTACCTTCAACAATTAAATGAGTATAATCATAGAGCTCTGAACTGCCAGGTTTTATGTTCTCAATTTTACTATACCTTAAAAAGTAAAAAGAAAATTATAAATATTATGATTATTATTAGGTACAAATGACAATGATACCTCCAGTTTTGATTTATTTCTGTAAATCGAGTGACTCCAGTTTGTGCTGCTAAATTACAAATATGCACATTTACAAAAGTCTGGTCTTTCTCTAGTCGATGTAAATGGGAAATTGCAGTTCCTCCAGGATAGTTTTTCATTGATACGCTTAGCAGCAGTATTGTAAACATCATATTAACTACGAGATGTCCACAAACAGCCAACGATAGTAGATGGTAGAAGGGTGTTTTGTGTCTATTTTCCCATCTGAATGAACATATAAATTACTTCAGTTATTATTCTCTAAATTAGCAGAGTTAATTAGTAATTAATTAATTACTTACATTCTATGGCAAGTAGTAGCAGCAGCAGCATTTAGAAATGGAAATACGTAAATAATGAATCGTAATTCCTTATGTGGCAAAACTGAATAAATTAAAACGAATATTAAGGTGGGTATAACTAATTTTCGTATTCTCACATCTAGAAACATCCCGATTGGGATTAGGAAAAACGATGTTGCCATACCTCTTGGTATGGCAGAATAAAAGTACCATAAAAAAGGGGATGTCTACATTTTGTTAAGGATAACAAAAAAAATCTCTGTTGTAAGCAGCATGTTAATTTTGGAGGCCATTAATTTATAAAGTCAGTTATCTGTGAATAATTTAGAAGAAAACCAAGGGGGAAGCTAAATAATGAAGCTTTCTGGACTTACTGTTGCCGTTGCGGTATGGTGGCTCCTTAGCGACAATAATTCTCCTACACATCTTCCCTCCACTAAGTCAGGTCATTGGTCATTGTTAGGTTTTTCTTTCCTTAGAATTGACTACCCTTAAGACTCTTACTTTATCTTCTATATAATATTGTTACGGCTTCTGACACCAGTTGTTACGAGTTTCACAATAAATAAATCCACCACTTAAAAGTCTTACAAATTACTTTATTCACTAATCCAAATTATAACCTCTAATTCTAATAAACACACACAGCTGATTACTACTTGTACTAACTATCACTACTGGCTCCCTTACTTCACTTCACTTCTGCTCTGTTCAGCTTCCACTAGTTACTACTGCTCTGTCTTCACTTTACTCTATGTCCAAACTAAACTGTTCCACGCAGCCGCGAGTCTGCTCTTTTATAGTTCCCTCGACGGGGCAGCGAAACAGTAGGTACATTCTAGTAGGTTCATTATCGACTCTCGTAGATTGCAGAAATCGCATCGGCCGTCAACACGTCATTCCAGACCTGCGTCGAACTGTCGCGAACGTGTCATTGACTAATCCAGTATAAAGAATGTAAACAAACAAGCAAATGGTGTACTAGAATGTTAAAGAAGTAATTACTAGAATTTCTCCAGAGCGGTGTCGTTATACTGCCCCCTTTCTATTTTCGAGCGTCCCGCTCGAACGGACTTATTCGCTGTCTCCACAGTAGGGTGCCAGACGATTCAGGTGGACTACCTTCATCTTGCACTTGGGGGCTCCGCTCCGCTGTATCCTATACACCACGTCGTTTATCCTTTTAATAATTGTGTAAGGCCCTTCCCAGGATGGCATAAACTTAGGCGACAAACCCTTCTTCCTAGTTGGATTATAAAACCACACTTTGTCTCCTTCTGTGAAGCCGCCGGAGTTTGCCTTCAAGTCGTACCTCGCCTTCATTCGGTCGCTGGCCAACTTGATCTTCCTCCTGACTAGGGAATGCACTTCTGCCATGGAGTTTCTTAATTCGTCGACATAATTTCTGATCTCCGATGGTGGACTGCTTGGTGAACCGTACACCAAATCACAGGGTAGCCGAATCTCCTTGCCGAATACAACTTTGGCTGGTGTCTGCCCTGTAGTCTCATGGATGGCTGCCCTATATGACATCAGCAACAAAGGCAGGTACTGGTCCCAGTCTCTCTGATTGTTGCTCACCACCTTCGACAGATGTTTCTCCATTGTTCGATTAAACCGTTCTACCATACCGTCAGATTGTGGATGGAGAGGTGTAGTCCTTGTCTTGTTTATCCCGAGCAGTTTACACATTTCTGCGAAAACTTGGGATTCAAAGTTTCGTCCTTGATCGGAATGCAACTCTAAAGGTACGCCAAATCTGCTAATTAAATTATCCACCAAGACTCTCGCAACTGTAGCAGCTTCTTGGTTCGGTATGGCGTATGCTTCAGGCCACTTGCTGAAATAATCCATGGCAACCAGGATAAAGCGATTGCCGCTGTCGCTGATTGGAAAAGGACCTGCTACGTCTATGGCTATCCTCTCAAATGGGGCTCCGACGTTGTACTGCTTCATAGCGCCTGTCAGTCTTCTGCTTGGGCCCTTGCTTGCAGCACATTTCTCGCACTTACGGCACCAGGCTTCGACATCGTCCTTGCAGTTCACCCAGTAGAACCTCTCTCGAACTTTCGCTAGTGTTTTGTTCACTCCGAAGTGAGCTCCTGATGTACCTCCATGGATTACTTCGATAATCTTCGAAACTTTACTCCTTGGAACCACCAACTGCATGACAATCTTCTTTCCGTCGGCACTCTCCCAGGCTCTCTTTAGCAGACCATTTTCGATTTCAGCGACTCCCATTGTGACCATAGAGCTTTATATTCTGGGCTACGTGGAGAAACCTCTGCCCACGTTGGTCTCGGTCCATTCTCTTCTTTACGTTTTAAAATGTCTCCGATGTCTTCGTCTTTTTCTTGCTCTTTCCTGCATACTTCTATCGTCCATGCCGTATCTTCATTGATCACGATCCTTCGAACGCATTCTTCCTTCCGGCTGTCCTCAATCGGTTTAATACGAGGCGCCAACGTCAGCTTGGGCCTCTGATGATGCTCCGATGACTTGCTCTCCTGCTCATCATTGGCCGGTGGCGTGTTTCTGATGAAACTGCCCTGCCTGTCACTCCGGTGCTCGAATCGCCTGAACGGGCGTCTTTCTCCCTCCCAGTTCCGCTCATGGTTGCAACCATGACCATTATTATCACCAAACCGCCAGCAGCCACCGCCCCCCCGTCTAAAGTCTCGCTCACTCCTCGAGAAACCTTTATCTCTGGTTCTACTCCTTTCCCTGTTTGGCCTTTGTTCTAGGGATCCACTACTTCGATGAATCTGCTCACCAGCCTTACAATTGCGTATGAAATGAAAACTGGAACCGCAACGGTAGCACTGTTTCCTGTTTTCGTCCCTTGGAGTCCAACCTCTTTTCCCATCATTATTCAACAGGTCAGAGAGCTTATCCACCATCATTTTACTCAGCCTTTCCAATATGGTAGTCACGTCCTCTTCTTTTTCTTCATTGATTGTCACTGCTCGTACCTTGGAGAAGTTCCTACCATTGGACGCTTTGATTGCTGTGTCTATCTCAAGCGCTCTAACTAACGCTTCGCTGGACTTTGTCAAATGTGACATGCGCAGGATCTTCTGTATTTCAGTGTCTCGTATCCCGTTGACAAAAGTTTGCGAGGCTAGTTGTTCCTTGAAGTTCTGCGGCAAGTCTGGGTAGGCTTGATGGACAATCCTGTTGACATCTGCTTCGAACTCCTGTAGCGACTCGTTCGGCTTCTGCACTCTACTCATCAACTGATTTTGGAACACCTTTTCCATATGGCGATTGCCGAATCGAAGTTCCAATGCTGCACTCAATTGGTTGTAATTCGAGTGCAGTTCTACCGGCAGTGTTTGCAGCATGTCCACAGCTTGCCCCCGAAGAGCAAAAACCAATGCCGTTGCCTTCTCTACGTCGTTCCATCCGTTGGCCATGCATGCGGCCTGAAACTGCATCTTGTACGCAGTCCAGGGAGTTGTTCCGTCGTAAGCTGGTGGTTTCACTTTCGCGCCAAAACTGGTAGACGGTGCGGCACACGGAGAATGCTTCACCTCAGAACTTTCCAGAGTTCTGAGTTTTGTCTCGAAGTCGTTCTTCATTTCTTCTACCAGCAGTTTTGTTTTGTGTTCCACCAGCTTCACTTCGTCACGAACACCACCGACTTCGTTGCGAACACCGTTGACTTCATCA
The DNA here is from genome assembly GCA_910589415.1 of Malachius bipustulatus. Classification (NCBI taxonomy): domain Eukaryota; kingdom Metazoa; phylum Arthropoda; class Insecta; order Coleoptera; family Melyridae; genus Malachius; species Malachius bipustulatus. Next base: position 37,523,369 of record OU342632.1, read on the forward strand.
CGAACACCATCAATGTCTTGTTTTACTTTATTTAGTCCACACACATAATCGTCTCTTTGCTGCAGGATAACTTTTAGCAGCTGCTCTTCACTATCCTTCTGCTGTTGCAGCAGCTTCTCTTCACTTTCTTTTTGTTGCTGCATCAATAACCTTTGCTGCTCTTGGCCGTCTTCAAGCTTCTTCATGATGCTTTTCTGCTCTTCCTGGCCGTTTTTGAGCAGTAACATCATATCCTCCAACATTTGCTCAGACATTTTGTCGCTTCCAGTTTCCTTTCCACTTCTTAATCTACCCATTAACTAATTAATCTTCTTGCTGGAATCCGTATCCCGCTTCTGACACCAGTTGTTACGACTTCTGACACCAGTTGTTAAGAGTTTCACAATAAATAAATCCACCACTTAAAAGTCTTACAAATTACTTGATTAACACAGCTGATTACTACTTGTACTAACTATCACTACTGGCTCCCTTACTTCACTTCACTTCTGCTCTGTTCAGCTTCCACTAGTTACTACTGCTCTGTCTTCACTTCACTCTATGTCCAAACTAAACTGTCCCACGCAGCCGCGAGTCTGCTCTTTTATAGTTCCCTCGACGGGGCAGCGAAACAGTAGGTACATTCTAGTAGGTTCATTATCGACTCTCGTAGATTGCAGAAATCGCATCGGCCGTCAACACGTCATTCCAGACCTGCGTCGAACTGTCGCGAACGTGTCATTGACTAATCCAGTATAAAGAATGTAAACAAACAAGCAAATGGTGTACTAGAATGTTAAAGAAGTAATTACTAGAATTTCTCCAGAGCGGTGTCGTTATAATATTTTATATTTTACTATTTTCCTTAATTTTTTTATATCATTTTATAATTTTTTTTTAAACAGTAATTTTTTATTATCATCCATAGTATGCAGAGATTCTACAAAGTAAGAGTAGAAAACATAAATACTATTATTGGTTATCCTGTTGTTTATTATAGTCTTCCAAAACACCCCTCACTTGTGCCCATTCCACTTTTTCCACTCGCGTCGCTCACAGCAGTCACAGTGTTGCTGCATTAAATCAGGTCTTTGGTCAGGGTAGGTTTTTTTTTTAATTTTAGGGACATTTAAAGGAAAAAAAAACCTACCCTGACCAAGGACCTGATTTAACGCAGCAACACTGTGAGCGACGCGAGTGGAAAAAGTGGAATGAGCATGTGAGGGGTGTTTTGGAAGACTAAACAACAGGATTACCCTATTATTATTAACAATAACTAATGACCTGACTTGGTGGAGGGGAATTCTCATCGCTAAGGAGCAACCATACCTACCTACTTTTCATATCACTGGATATAGATTTGATCTATTTGAGCAGTGTTATTTTGAGTATCTACCTGTTAACCTCTAATAACTGTAAAGCAAATCTAATTTTGAACATCTTGATCAATACATTAAAATCAACATGTAGCTTACAGAATAAGGTTTGATAAGGAACTAGGTTTTCTAACTAAAATACATTATATGAATAAGGATACTCCATAATCAGCACTTCTGTTTAAAATTGTGTTAAACCAGAGCACTTCACCTTCAGGCCAAAGAGGACGTTGCCAGAAGATGGAATCTATAATCACAGTTAGTAGTAGAAGTCCTATACCGGCAGGAACTGCTACCTGTAATAATCTGCGCCCGTTTTATAAATAAAGGAAAAAGTAGCTCTTAAAATATTACTGACCTACCGTTTAATCGTAATGCGCTTATTATAGAGATCGTACAATAGAAAAGTGCCTAAATATAACGCTGTTTCGAATCGAAATATTATCACGGCTGCTCCAGAAGATATGATGAAATTTTTATTGTCATTTGTTAGCCAGAAATGTAGAGCGAGTAACACTGAAAGAAAAGTAGCAGCATTATTGAAGGAATAATAAATAATTCCAAGATTACCAATGGGTAGAGCAAATATGTTAGGTAGAGGTCTGCTAAGGTAAAACATAAAATGACTCTGTGTTATTGTGATTCCGATGAACCATCTTAGCCATTGTGAACCGAAAGTCTTCTCCAATGTTTTTGATAGAATACGGAAACATCCAACTACACATACTGACAACGCAGCTCTCACTAAAAACAAATCGTGTTATTCGAAAAGTATATAAAAGTACAGTTCACTTACTCAAATATTGAGCCCAAAATTTATTAACATCTAATAACTCTAAAATGCATACTATCGGTGAAATCAAGAGAGAAAGAAATAAAGGCCCGATGAAAGTTCTAGGCACAACTCCGGGAAATTCAAAATGATCATACTGTAAATTATTATCAACTATCTAAGCAATTTTCTAAATTCAGTGTCCCTTGACGAATATTTACCTGGCTCAGATTGAATTTGTGATATAATATATCATGAGTTGCCTGCAAATTGAAACTCTCTTCAACTTTTGTGAATGGACAGTACACGATATGTGCAGCTGCCACTATTAACATCACTTGTAACATTTTATTCACTATTTTATGACCATTATTAAAATTTCTGTATTCTATCTAACAGAAAATTCCTGTAAAAACTATTGCACAAAAATAGAAACATCTGAAATTGATATCTTCATCTGGAACTGTAACCTTAAAAAATACAAAATTATTATCTAATATTTAGGATCGATATACGTCAGTTGCCATTGACAAAAACTTCAAAACTTTGACAGTAAAACTTTTTATTTAAATTTCCTAAAAATCACTTTAGCTTAAAAGTGCGCATACTCAAACTCTATTGTTTTGACATATTTATAAAAATCTTGATCTAATTTTTACATCATCATTATTCACATGTAATACCACTAGAGGTCAAATTATTTCCGGAAATTTTTTCGAGCTCACGAATTTTTTGAAAATTATCGCGAGCCGAAGGCGAGGGATAATTTTCTTAAAATATTCGTAAGCGAGAACAAAATTTCCTGGTATAATTTGATTTCGAGTGGTATTTGGAAAGAAAATTTCACAACAAAATTAGTTTCGAATAGAAAAATTACAATAATTATAATAATTGTTACATAAAACTATGACATGGCGGCGTAACATAGCCACGTGACAACGCCAAACTGACGTTTAATAACTGCGCCGCCATTATTAGCGCTGTCAAACACAAATTTTAGTTTCTAAACTTCACCAGCCGAGTGTGGTTTTTGATAATGATAAGTCGACAATTGCGGTATAATAGTATGATTAGTATTGATTAGATGCCATTCTTTCCAAAGCGCAAGGATTTGCTCAGCAGATGGATTCTAGCAACAAAAAGTGCCATACAATTAATTATAAAGATAAAGTGGTCGAACTCCCATGCATTCGCCGTGAGTTAATCCGAAAAATTATGTAGGTATTATGTAGGTATGTACCTACCTATTTCAAATAGAATTACTAAATTAGGTAAATTAGGTTTCTTCAGATCATTTTTTCGATGGTGAATCCGTGATTTCATACGTGGTAATACGCGAAAACATTATCACTTTAATATTAAATTATAATAGAATCTTTAACAAAACGCATTGGTTGATTGATATTAATAACAGCAACAGTCAACAGTTGACGTTTATAAAGTTCCGGGTGTCACTTTTAAACGTCAAAAAAATTTCCACTATAATACTCTCCAGCTTACCTCAGCAGGAGAAAATTTCCGATATAATACACAAATAACCATGGAAACGATAAGCAATACTCGTACTTTATTGGCTGAAAATTGATGGCGTGAAATTTTCATAATAATACTTTTAAAACCTAATCGATGTTATAAAACTTAACATTTTACGTAATTTGTGTGTGACTTTGAAAAATAAAATGATATTATTGATATTGCACAGGTTCCCCTTTATGCGTTACGTTTTATGACGTCAACGGATCTCTCACTCTGTTACTTTCCAATTGTATGAACTATGAAGAATAGCAATGAATTTAGGAATTATGATGTTTTAATTAGTTTATTTTGCGTTATTATGGAAACACAAGAATTGTTGAACAATGCGCGGTATGCTGTATACAATTTATTACAATAGCTATAGCGGAGCGTAATAATATAACACCGAAAATGTGATGTTTTTACGTTTTACGAGTGATCCAGTTTATCAAACGCATGGCAGCATGCGTGTTTTCGTCTAAACAAAATAAATATAGCAAAAAAGCCTGAGTGTGTTCAAAACATTTTAAAGCAAGTGATTATGTTCGTAATCTCCAACATGAATAATTGCTAGGTTTAGCATATACCGGCGGGTGTCCCCGGACAGGTGAAACGATTCTTAATTTTGATGACTCTTAAAAGACAAACAATTTTTGATTTTATTTTTCATTTTTTGGGGTTCAGTTCTGCTTGGTTAAAGATTAATTTCTAACAAAATTTTAATTTAAAAAATCAAGCAAGCCTTGGCAATTTCCAAGAAACCGGTTTTTCCGTGGAGTAAAGTGCCTTTTATGTGGCAAATACGACAAAATGTTATTTGAAAAAGTTGTTCAGAATCAACATTTAGGTCCATTTACCAAGGTTAACTTTAATCTTTTACATAATTACATTAACTTTTATGTTTTATTTCACAAATCAAAGAATTTCATTTTGTAACAAAGACAGCCATGGAAAAAAATTATTGTATCCATAGCAATATCAATCTGTCAAAATCAACAGCTGATTGATTTTGAAATTTGGTTACGGACCTAAATGTTGATTCTGGACAACTTTTTCAAATAACATTTTTTGTATTTGCTACATAAAAGGCACTTAACTCCGTTTTTTTTTTTAAATTACCAAGGCGTGTTTGATTTTTCAAAACTAAAATTTTGTTAGAAATTACTCTTTAACCAAGCAGAGCTGAACCCCAAAAAATGAAAATTAAAAGCAAAAATTTTTTTTCTTTTATAAGAGGGTTTCACCTATCCGGGGACACACGGTATATTGTATATTGAAGAGATGCCGGCAGATTAATGTTGGTACAATAATTCCAACAGAAAATCTCCAGAAAAAATCTCAGCCAACTTTAGAATCTATTTCACAAGGAATCGAGAATTAGTTAATCGAAATCACGCCGTTTTGGGTTAACAAAATTATAAACGAGTAAAAATGTCTTTTTAGATAAAATTTCAAGTTTTTATTTTATTTCATGTTTATATTTCAAGTGTATCAAGCTACGACATTTGTTTTGATATAAAAATACATTCATTATATCAATCTAAATCCAGCGGTTGAGAAAATCAAAGTTTTGCAATAAAGCCTCATTTAGGTATTATTATTATTAATCAAATCACTGATCATTAAAATAAATGTTTAGGGGCTCTAATAAATTGCCCAGTGAAGCTACACATCATCGTGTCAGTTTCATTAGTGACAATAGTGACATTTGACGTGTTCCAAACAAACGTCACATTAAAATTCAATAAAAAAAGCAAAAATATTTATATTTAATTTATTTATTTTTAATTATCTATAAAAAAATTAAATACTCCACATAAAACTTTTATGTGGCGATAATTTGAGAATCTGGTTCCCGACAATCTAATCATACCAATCTTATTATGCATTCATTTTCCCGTCACAGCTTAACCTTGGAGGCGATGTAATACTAACAGCAACTTCTCCAAAACCTGACACGGGGCCCCCTTAGCCCTACCGATGCAGCGTCTTCGCGTGGAGCAGGTGCCGGAACCGGGCAACATGTCGGAGGAACTGTCGGGCGTAACTGTCGTGATTATCATAGGCATGGGCGTGTTGCTATTCATCCTGCTCTTCATATTTGCCAAGCGACAGATTATGAGGTTCACCTTGAGGTCAAGACGGGGGCCGCACGTTCCCATCGGTCACGACGCCTCGAAGGTACGTCTCTTGATTATCATCACGTGACTAGTAGTTACTTGGATTTCATTTCAGGTGCTCAAGCGAGAGATCGAAAGGCGCATAGAATTGATTCCAAGAATAATATGTGAGCCTCAGTTAATGAGCAAAGCCGACCCCCGGTATATTCTCTACCCGGGACAGCAGATACCCTCTCATTACTATCGTCTAAAAGCTGTTGATGATGTCAAACTATTAGGTAAGTTTGTTTTGTATCAAATTCAAACTGATAGTGTCAATTATATTTATTTTATGTTATTTTCCAGAGAAGGAAATACAGCGACAGGATAGTAATCTGAACCGTCATCCAAGCGAGAACCTACGTGCTTACCTTCTGACAGCTTTAGCTCTAGCTCTAAGTGGCAGTGATCAGCAGCGCCTGGTGCATCAATTTTGTGACCTCTATGAGCATGCACGACACGATCCCAATCATTTCGGAGATGAGGAGTACCAGCAGTATTCACGGTTATTGCTCAAACTGATTGATGCGTAAGTATCTAGATAGCCATAATAGACCTTCGGTTGCGGTCGCAGTGGAGGTCACAATGGCCCACTCAATTACAGGGAATCTAAATCTAAAAAAATCCAAGTACCTAGATTCTATGATTCAGTAGGAATCTCTCTCTACTGTTTTAAGAGTATTGATTAGTAATTTAGGATTTTAGGCAAATATCTCTTATTGTTTGTAGAACTAAGCTGATGAAAGTATACAGCAGCAGAAAATCATCTCCGAATCGCACTCCACAGCATAGATCAGGTGATAAACACCGCAACCCATTGGATCCTTCGAGACTGCGTCCCCCGGCGCCTTCAGCAGACAACGAAGAGGTGCTGAGTGTCTCTGATTCTCGTCCAGGCACTCTCTCTGTTATAATGTCTTCAGTGGACAATGAGACTTCTGTTTAGTAGTGACTTGTATACGAATGTCTTGACATAATTAAGAAAGCTTGATTGGTGCTTTAAAGAGACTAGTTTTTGAAAGAGTTATTTTGAGAAAATATGATTCTTGATGGTTTTGTATAGATAAGTGGATATGAGGGTGACTTAAGACTTCAAATGCATTGCCATTGTATGAACTGAAACACTTTTGTCCTGTGATTTTAGTGGAATATTGTTTAGCGATAGTGACCTAAGAATAGAGTATGTATTAAAAATGTGTAAATGCTTGTGTAACCATATTTGTGTTCACTTGTTATGTAGTGTTTTTTTTTCAATAAAAAAACACTACCATTTTTATAGTGGATGTAATTTTTAATTACATTTTTATGTCTGGGATAGGTTTTTTTGGCCAAGGGGACCAGGCGGTGTTCTGGTGGAGAAACTTGAGTCCCTAAGGAGAAGCTGTCACAGTTACTGTTATTAGTTCAAAGTTCAAACAAGAAGAGAGTAATTGCCAAATTGCAAGGGTTGCAGTTGATGATACTTGCTGGAACTACAGAATTGATTGTGATAAAAAATGAAATTCTCCTCTGTGTTCATTGCTTTTGTATGCTTAATGAATCTTTGGAAGAAAACAGTTATAGATCTACCAAAAATCATTTCTGAATCAAAGTGAGACATCAGTCTTTTTATATAGTGATATAGGTATTTTGATTTTTATAGCATTTCTAGCAAGTGCCTGGAGAAAAACAAATTTACGTAACAAAGAATATACATTTTTTAATATACAAGTAAATAACGGGTTAGTAAATTATAAAAAAGTTGATAAAAGGAAGCAACAAAGTCGAATATTCAATCCCTCAATCCTCCTGCCACCAGACATGTGATTCAGGCACGTTAGTTAAATCGGGAGTTTCAGCAGGTCCATAACAATCACCGTCTTTGCTGTAGTCTACCGTTTCCTTTATACCTAGGACCAAGTCTGATTCCATCAATTTCTTCAGCTCTTCCTTGTTGAGGTCATCAGTCAGAAACTGCAGGGCTGAGAGACACTCCTGTCCTTCAACTCGTTTGTCGGCGTTGAGCGCCAATTTAATTTCTTGCAGTCCTTTCTCTATCTCAGGTAGGGAATCACAGAGGAGACCTGTGACTTCTTCGCGTTCAGCTATTGCGATGGGATGATTTGTGCGTCGATAGGCATCGAAAACATCGAAAAGGAAGTTTCGTATCGAGGCATATCGGTTGTAGGATGCAGGTTTTGGTGAGCTTGATAGGATTTTCAGGTGTTTTAAGATACTGAAGGTCTGTTTTGCCGGTTCTGTCATTGCAATTTCGATTGAAGTGATCCAAGATTTAACCCAATTTTGGTGTATAACTAAATGAAATTGAAACAGTGAAAACTACTGAATGAAAGTGAAGAAAACAAACAAAAATCTTGACATAAAAAATGAAATTAAAAAATTTAAAATCAACATAGACCTAGAATATAATGGACTGATAGTTGTCAATGCTTTACTGTACTAAGTTTGTTGCCAGTGTAAGAATAGTTTTTGCCCTTACAAGAAATGTTGGTTGCCTGCCTTATTGTGTAAGGTAGGCAACCAACATTTCTTGTAAGGGCAAAAACTACTAAATAATATCTGAAGAAATAATACGAAATTCAAATTTTTTGTTTTTATTACACATAGGTATTTTATAGGAAGAACATGGTTATTTTTAAAGAATAAGAAAATGAATGCATAAAAATTATAATAACACGACTTTATTATTTGTTTTTATATGGTGTAATTCTAATAGAATAACTATTTATTACAATTACAGAGATAAAATGTTTCACTTACCTATGAAAATATATATCTGTTAATTTTGATACACGATTTACACAATTATAAGCTGCACAAGACTGGACCATCATTAATATTAAATTTTAAATCCACAGAGAAGATATTTAAAGTAAATATTAATATGCTTTTAACCAGTATGGATATTAAAATCAGATCTATTTGTTATACACCTACAATTTCCATACAAGGCCAATAATAAATATTTATTTATTTATACTAATGTCAGATAATAATATTAACATTAATTATTGTTCTATCACTCAAAAAACACCAAGAATGCGGAATTTTTGATTATTCTTTGTTTGAATTTGTTTTGTTGAATTGAATTCGTCGCTTTGCCCTTACTTGTATGTATGGTTGCCTAACTTTGGTTGGCAACAAATTTTAGTCTCAAGGGTTCGTCCATTATATTCTAGGTCTATGAAAATCAACATAACATAACCTCTAATTCTACTTCTTACCTTTCTTCTTCGTCGTTCTCTTCGTACCTGTAATGGCCTTCTTCCTCTCGTGCATTTAGCTAGCTAAAGGGTCGTTTGAAAAGTTGCAGGCCTACAGATTTTGAGCCAAGACGAAATTTAATTCTGGACATAATCTCCTCGTAACTCCATACATTAGTCAAACAATTTCCCCAACTCTTGAAACCGCAAGAAAAAATATTTAGGTAAATCATGAGACAAATAAACAAGACATGTCAGTGCGCAGCCTGTGACGTCAGTATGGTGATAGCTACATGCGGTTCGGCAGTAATAATAACGTTAAATCGCGATTTAGTAGCTTTATTTAGACGTTTGTAGATGCTTCATTAACTTTATTTAGTGTCATTTGAGTACCTAACTGTCTGACGTCAAAAATGGTTTGTTGTGCGCTAAGTGGGGGTGTAAGAATCACACAAGAAAAACGTAAGGCAAAGAGATATGTTTTTTATTAGTTTTTTTTATCACAGCAAGCACCAGGACTTTTTATTACACCCCACAAATGTTGACTTCCACCTTCAAATATTTTCAATATTTTCTTCTTCCGTTGGCGCTCGGATTACAATCACCATACTGACGTCATGCGCAGCCCGGACGAGTTTCCAGTCTCAAGCTGACATACCTTGTGTAGTTCACTAGTTGTTGTATCATGGAGTAAACCAAAAAAATACCGTTCTACAGCGCCTTCTACCTGAGCATTTGACCCATTATACAGGGTGAGGCGTGACTACCTTTAGGGCATTTTTATATGGAGAAGTCCTGGGGAGTAGAAGCTAAAAATGTGTACGTGTATATAACTTCGATTTTGACGAGCTGAACTAAAATATTTACAACCCCTCACCATTTCCGGTTATACCGGAAGTTGCCATCAACTTTCTTATTTTAAATGGGACATATCCTGTATATTATTACATTTTAAGATTGTCTGAAAAAATTTAATAAAAATGGCGTTTGTAGTTCAAAATTGGAACGAGTGGTTTATGAGTTATAAACAAATGAAAATCGCAATTTTCCATTTAAAGCAGTTTAGGTCGAAAACGGGTCAAAATAGATGAAAACGGCTTACATGTCCCTGTCTTAACTTTTCACGTAGTATCTTATAGTGCTGATGAAATTTGTATACAAAGTGATGAAAAATCAGCGATTTAAAAAAAAAAAAATAAATAAAAATATTTTTTTCGTAGGTATTCTAGCGTTAGTATCTAAAAAGTTAGGATAGAGACATGTAAGCCGTTTTTCGATATCTTTACCCGTTTGCTAGCTAAGCTGCTTTGAAAATGGAAAATTGCGATTTTCATTTGTTTATAACTCATTATTTGGTCGTTACAAATTTGAACTGTAAACATAATTTTTATTACTTTTTTTCAGGCAATCTGAAAATGTAATAATATACAGGGTGTCCCATTTGAAATACGAAAGTTGATTGCAACTTCCGGCATTACCGGAAATGGTAAGGGGCTGTAAATTGCAGCGTGCCTTGCACGCTACGTTTTCTTTTTCAAAATTTTAATTCTCGATTTGGAATATTTTTATAAAGTTCAGAAAAGTTATGATTGACTGTACATTTTCGCTGATGTAGGAGGCTGTATTAGGCAAAGATCACGAACGAACACCTGACAGCTATTAAGAAATCCTTGCTTTTGTTATTTGAGTAAGACGTAGAAAACATGTCTGGTCGATTTTCTGTCCCGGTTCTGGGTTTTCAGAGTTTGAAAAGTATATCATCTTATACGAATTAATTTTCCGCGTCTAATGAGACCACTCTCATCTTGCTACTCTAGATTTCCGATTAGTTATCCAGTTAAAACCTAAAATATTATTTCTTTGGGTGTGGGTTAAAAAAACATGAAAAGATAGTTGAGGAAACATATAAAAAACTTGCGTTTTGTTCTGAGACACGACAGGCCTCGAGTATATGCGGATTCACGATTGTGAAATTTAAGTTTGAATAAAGGGAGAGCGGGAGAGGTTGGTCGTACTGTTGAGAGTGTGCCGACGTCTAGGGCGAAAGAGCCGACACCGTCGCGTGCGAGTTTTAAGTGTTGCATACTGTCAATGATGAGATTTGGAGTGGAAAGTAGGTCAACATTTTCGGTTAGACGGCAGAGATGGTGGTTGGGGCGCATGAGTGGCGTCACCCTAGAAAAATTATAAATGGAGGTAAAGGACGCTTCAGGTTCATTTTTCGGTCTTACTGCGGCAGATCATGTAGCCTGTCTACAAGTTCGTAAATTAGTATTAGTCCCTTGTGTGAGTTATTATGGTGAAGTTGTTTCCGTGAAAGATGCAGTCTTGCGTGAGTAATCTTTTGAATTTAATTTTGGTCATTATAACTAATGTTCGCTTTCTTGTCTTTACAGACAAGGGACGTGGGTTTAGACGTAGTCTTGGACGTAGTTTTGGGACGTGGGTTTGGACGTAGTTTTGAACGTAGTTTTGAACTTTAGTTTTGATTTACTTTTGAGTTTCAAGTTCTAGAATGTTAGGTCCCGACTTCCAGTTTTGATTTTTAACTACTAATTTCCGATTTCCAGTTTTTGATTTCGATCTTTGAATTTCTAAGTTTTAACTTTTGATTCCTGAATTTTAATTTCGAACTTCTAGTTTCTGAGTTTTGAGTTCCAACTTTCAATTTTCTAATTTACACGAAAGTTTACATAAAGATTCGATCATGTGGAGGCTTAGGTAGGTACCTACCTAGGTAGGTATACTAACCTGTGTGAAGGGTGATATTTGAAGAAGCTTGGAGAAATAAAGAAGAGTGGTGGAGTTTAGTTTGTAGACATGGAAGGTTTCATCAGGCAGAGGTCCTAGTACGTTGATATTTGGTCATCACAAGGTAGCAGGGAGAGCAGTCCAGCTCATCCGGCACCTAGAGCATCCACCAAGGGGTGCTAACACCAGTGCAAAGGCAGTTCCAGCAACCATGCCGGTCTAGTCTTTGATCATCGCGCTTAGGTTAGAGGAACCTTAGTTCGTCAGTTTTTTGAGATGGAGTTTTGAAGAATAAGGTATGTCTTTATGAGTGAATAAACTTTTGCTATTTTCCGATAATCAAGAAAATTAAATAAATTCAAGTACAGTGTTTAATTGATTTCATCACCTATGACTTTCTAAGTGAATTTGATTTTTGATAATATGTTATGAACTTTTATTGTGGTCAACAAGTGACTAATGTAATGGTTATGTGTAAAAATAATTTATTAAATTTATCGTATGTGTTTAGGATTTCGAGTTGGAGATGATCATTTTCTAAATTAAATTTTGAATTTTAGATTTTGTAGGTAGATACCGATTTTTATATTGAAACTTTTGCTTAAGATAAATTTAAATTTTTGATAAATAACTTCTGATCTAACTCTGAGTTCTATTCAGAATCATACCTATGTGTTATAGTTTAGGAATTGTTTAATAGAATTTGAGCTTTGGAAATTTTTATCTGAACTATTGAAATGATATAGGTACCTATCTTGAATTTTAGTCAAGTAAGTTTGATATTATTGGTAATAAGGTAATATTTATGTTTGAATATTTGAGTCAGGATTACTGATTTTAATTATTAAATTGATTGTTGATATGTAAGATCTATTGGTGATTGCCAGTCTATTGTACTGATGATGAAATTGATTTTAATAAATCTTTGTATTAAAATTCAACAATTTTAGAGTTTTGAGTATCAACCCTCCTCATGTTCTTTTAAATTATTTATTCAATCAGTAGAGTAACATCAAGAATAAGGCGATATATCCTGGTATATTTTGGTGAGGTTTATTAATTTTTGGTTATTGTTTTTAAAATTGTTAGGAGTTACTACGGGTCCAGTCTGGTTCGGTGAATGCTGGATTTTCCAGAGGAAGGCCACATTTATCTGTCCCGGGCTGGATAATCACAACGAATCTTTTGTTTAAGTTTGGTTTTGGTTTGATACTTTGAAATTTTAGACGATCACTTTTCAAAATTTAAAATTTATTTTCTTTCGACATTTAGAATATTTGGGTGGGGCATTCGAAATTTGATATGTCCTACTCGACAGGCCAATGTGGCTAATGTTACAAATTTGCCTAGTCACATTGAGATCTGTCAATAGCCACCTCCTTCCTTTCGGGGTTAAGGTAAGTGAATTAGAATTATTTTTTATTAATCAACTTTTTGAGTGGGAGTAAGCGAGGGGGAGGAAGGCTCCAAGCGGTGCCGTGACCAGGATAAATCAATCTCCTTATTCTTTTTTCGAAAACTTTCTCAAACTTTGAGAAGAATTAATGAACATGAGGTGTTGGTGTTTTCATAATTTTTGAGAGAAAAACTTTTTCAAAATTTAGACAAGTAAAGACAAATACCTTTCTTAGTTGCGTAGAGTTTACAGATGGACTAAAACCAAAAGGTAAGGTTTGAAATTTTCAACGAAGGACTTCGAGGGAATTCAGACCTGTGGTATTTGAGTCCGTGTTGTTTTCTTTTTGACGTTTCAGCTTTTTAGGTTCCAGCCCAGACGGTGTGGTAAACCTGAAGATGTGGTTTTCGAGTTCGATAATTTTTTAATTTTTCAGCTTAGGTGGAGTTACAGATAAAATCAGCAACAATCTGATTTTTGAAATTTTGGTTTTGGATAATTCTGTTAGGTCAGGTCAAGTCAACTAAGAAAAGGAACGACAATTTTCGTTTTCTTTGTTTCAGGTAAAGTTGGTTGAAAAGTCTTGTTTGAGAGTTTTGAGACAAAAATTTTTTTTTTGAAAATGGATTTCATTGAGGAAAATACTACAGTCGGTTTTGAGGTCGTTGATCTCAAGGTAGATGAGATTAAGTATGAAATTTTATTAAGAGGAGAAGTTCCACATTGGAACGGAAATTATAGGCGTACCCAATTAAGTCAACTTTTGAGAATAAATGGAGGAGTCACTGTGACTATCTCTCCTTTCGATTTTAATGAGGATTTGAGTCAAGTTTTGGATTCTATTTTGGATATGACTGAAATATTGCACGATGAGGTAATTATTTCCCCTCAGTCTAATGTAGCTAGGAGATTTTCTTCGAGGTTAGCTCATTTGTTAGGAAGAATAGACAGGATGAAGGTCACTTCCGATGTTCAGACTGCTAGTCGAGATCAGGTTAGAGCAGATGCTCTACGATTGCGAGGCGATTTTAAGAAAAAAATTGTCGGTGAGGTAGTCAGTTCAAGAACAGAAATCCCACAAAGATCGCAGGCCTCTCTTTTAGATCAAGCATTTGATAGGTTATCTTGTCATAATGCTTCAACTACTCATGAAGATAATCTTCATACGGTCTCGAGAGTCCCTTCGAATCTTCCAGAAGATCTATCGTTAAGAAGGTTAGGCTTAAGAAGCCATAACACCAATCCGTTTTTAGATTGTGATCAGGTACCCTTTGACTATGATAATCAGGCACATTCAAGCAGTTTTGTACCCCCAGTGAGAAATCCATCACCCACTTTCTCACAGTTTAGTCTCAATTCTCAAGTCCCATCCATCCAGTTAGTGGCGCCTATAGATAAGGTCATCCCGGTGTATAAATGGGGATTATGTTTTACTGGTAAAGAAAAGGGAATTGAAGTTATAAAATTTTTAGAAAGAGTTCGTGAACTTAGTCAAGCTAGGGGAGTCCCCCTTGATACAGTTTTTAATAGTGCAGTCGATTTATTTAAGGAACCAGCTCTCTCATGGTTCCGAAGTATTAAGTATCAGTTGAGGTCTTGGCGAGACTTGGAGGCAAGGATTGGTAATACTTTCATCCCTCCAAATTACGATGAAGAACTCCTAGAGGAGATTCGCTCCTTTAGGCAAAGGAATAATGAAAATGTCGTTACGTTTATTGCAAATTTAAGGATGAAGTTTTCACACCTTTTAAATCCAATTTCTATTCCGGAACAGTTGAAGATAGTTAGGAGAAACCTCCTACCCGATTTGAATTCGAAGTTATGTTTGATTGATCTGGTTTCCTATGAGCAGTTAGAATGTCTATGCAGGCAGATCGCGAAGAATTCGGTGATAATGAGTGGAGTAGAGGGTAAGGTCCGTGTAGGTCGACCCCAAGCAGCACCTGTGGGAACGACAGCTAGGGAAGCGAAGGAAATCCCAAAGGTTAAAGTAGAGACCCCTCGTCCACCTTTTCCTCCCCGAAGATTTGCGAATGCCCCAAATCAGTCGATGAAGAAGTCAGACCGACCCCCAGTCAGCTCTTTTTCCTGTTGGAATTGTGACCAGGCGGGTCATTCATTTAATTTTTGTCCACATCCACTTGAGAAATTTTGTTTTTCGTGCGGTTTGAAAGGAGCAATAGCGCCTTCTTGTCCCCGATGTCATCATTCAGGGAAAGATAACCAGGAAGCAGTTGAGTCCAAAGACGTTAAGAAGGTGGTGGATTGTCCAGAAACTCGGGAGTCGAATTTAGGTAAAGAAAGTTCTAAGGCAGATTCAAAAAACGAGTCAGCGAGAGAAGATTTTGGCGCGACTTCCCTCGAGTTTCGAAGACGCCAACCAGGTCCAGAATCAGGTGCGATTCCGAAGAGACGTTAGAATCGAGACAGGTGAACTCGAACCTTTCTAAGCAGATCAGTCCAGTTTTTGAGAGTAAAGATGCAGATAATAGACCGTATATCTCTATTGAGTTGGAGGGTTTTGAGATTCTAGCTCTAGTTGACACTGGGGCAAATATTTCCATCTTAGGTGCAGGAACTGAGTCGATTTGGGAACTGTTGGAGTCCAATCGAGTTGTTAAAGATAAATTACCACGAGTGACCGTAGCAAACGGACAGCCACAAACAGTTCTAGGTACTGTAATTTTGCCTATTTGTTTTGAGGATAGGTTGATTGAGTTAGAATTTACAATTATCCCTACTATATCCCACGCTGTTATTTTAGGTTCTGATTTTTGCAAGCAGGTTGAGTTGGCTATCGATTTTAAAAATCAAGTTTTCGACATTAATGAGATTACAGGAGAAACTCCAAATTTAGGTACTTATCTTGAGGAGTTGTCAGAGGAACAACAGTTGGTTTTAGATAAAGTGATAAAGCAGTACGAATTACTTGCTTCAAAAGCTCCCGGTCGTACGAGTGAAATTACACATTTCATAGATACAGGTTCAGCTAGACCCGTGAAGCAGAGGCAGTACCCTCTGTCTCCTGCTATCACAAAATTTTTACATCAAGAAGTAGATTCAATGTTAAGAGATGGAGTTATAGAGGAAAGTAATTCAGCTTGGTCAAGTCCTGTTTTGATGGTTCCAAAAAGTGACGGTACCTACCGTATGTGTTTTGATGGTCGTAAGATCAATGAGTTGACTGTTAAGGATTCCTACCCACTACCGTTAGTAGATAGTATTTTGAGTAAAGTAGCTGGGTCTACTTATCTATCTTCGATTGATTTAACAAAGGCGTTTTGGAATATTCCCTTGGAGGAAGCCTCCAAGCCCAAAACGGCGTTTCAAGTTCATGGTCGAGGTCTTTTTCAGTTTAAGGTTATGCCTTTTGGGTTGTGTAATGCCGCACAGACACAACAACGGTTAATGGACCACCTATTTAGGGGTACTAAGTTTGAAGATCGAGTTTTTACTTATTTGGATGACATTATTTGTGTGTCCAATTCGTTCGAGGAACACATTGCTCTTCTTGCTGAAGTGTTGGAGATTCTCACTAAAGCCGGGTTGAAAATCAACCTGGATAAGTGTAAGTTCTGTAGAGATTCGTTATCGTTTTTGGGTTATGTGGTAGATAGGAAAGGTCTAAGGACCGATCCAGGTAAAGTTCAGGCTATTGTTGATATGCCATCACCTAAAACTACCACCGAAGTTAGAAGAGTAATTGGAATCCTCCAATGGTATCGAAAGTTCATCCCTAATTTTTCCACCGTGTCTGAGCCAATTACATCGCTTATTAAGGGTCGTAAGAAACACACTCCAGTTATTTGGACGGAAGAAGCCGAAGAGGCTTTCCAAAGTCTTAAGGAATTGTTGGTTTCAGCTCCCATTTTAGTCAAACCGGATCCCAATCTACCTTTCTTCATTCAGACGGATGCAAGTGACGTAGGGGTGGGGGCCATTTTATATCAAGTTAAGGATGATTTTGAGCACCCTATAGCTTATGCTTCTAGAAAGCTTCTCAAGACTGAGAAGAAAAATTACACGGTTACAGAGAAGGAGTGTCTTGGAGTTATTTTTGGTATTGAAAAATTTAGGTGTTATGTCGAGGGCACAGAATTTACAGTTGTTACTGACCATGCCAGCCTACAATGGCTGTATAAAATTAAAGATCCAGTCGGCAGAATTGCTAGGTGGACAGTCAGGTTGAGTGGATTTAAGTTCAAGGTTGTCCATCGTCCCGGTAAGAATTTGGTAATGGCTGATTTTCTGTCCAGACATATTTCGTTGATTAATGTTAAATCTTTTACGCCAGACACCTGGTATGTTGAGATGATTAATAAAGTCCGCTGTAACCCAGCGAAGTTTCCAGATTTTGACGTTAAGGATAATATTTTGTATAAACATATTAGGCCAAAACACGACATCCAGTCTAATTTTTCAGACTGGAAAATAGTAGTTCCAACCGAGAATAGGAAAGAGGTTTTTGTTGAGTGTCATGACCACCCAACTTCAGCTCATTTAGGTATTTCAAAGACGTTGGCGAGAATTTTGGAAAATTATTATTGGCCAGGAGTAAAGGAGTCAGTGAGACGTTATGTTAGATCATGTGAGACTTGTGGTGCCCACAAATCCACAAATCAATCTCCAGCTGGTTTAGGAGGAAATCAGCGTAAAGTTGACTTTCCGTTTCAGTCTATTTCTTTAGATTTTATGGGACCTTTCCCAAGATCTAAATCAGGAAATACCCAATTGTTAGTTATTACCGATTCTTTCACCCGATTTGTTATAGTAAAACCCCTTCCTAAGGCCACTTCGGCCAAGGTTGTGAAAATTTTGGAGAGAGAAATCTTTTTGGTTTATGGAACTCCAGAGGTCGTGTGTTGTGATAATGGTAGTCAGTTCAGGTCTAGAGAATTCAAAGAATTAATGAAGAAGTACCAGATTCCTAAGATTTGGTATAATCCCAGTTACCACCCCCAGGTTAATCCAACCGAAAGGGTGAATAAAGTTTTGGGTAGTGCTATAGCGTCATATATTAAAGATGACGATCACCGAACATGGGACGAACATATTTTCGAGATTGCTCAGGCAATTAATACCTCTGTACATGAGTCCACAGGGTACTCACCCTCTTTTTTGGTTTTTGGACGTTACACACCAGTGAATGGTAGTTTTTATAAGGATGTTGATTATAGTTCTTTTGACCCAGTCGATTTCTCCAATCGACTTAAATGGCAGTCCGAAGTGAGCAAAGTTCCTAAACTTTATCCCCAAATCCAGGAGAAAATTAGAAAATCTTTTGAGAAAAATGTTAAGAGGTATAACCTTCGTAGGCGAGAGGTTAATTATCAGGAAGGTGATAAAGTGTGGAAGAAAAACTTCGTTCTTTCCAAAGCGGTCGATAAGTTTTCTAAGAAATTAGCTCCGAAATATGTCCCGGCTATGATAAAGAAAATTAAAGGTACTGGTAAGGTTGTTGTTCTTTCAGATCTGTCAGGAAAAATCCTGGGAGATTTTCACGTAAGTGATATTAAACCATTTGTTGAGATTCAGAATAGCCAGTGTTAGTGTAGAGCGCGCTTTAGGGGTGACCTAGTTGTGTTGTATTCAAGTTGGCGCCCCTAGTGTAAAGCTTCGTTCACACATAAAGGCGAAATACATCCTATTTGTTTGTAGTTTGAGAATTTAGAAGGAATTCGTTTGGTGTGTCAATAGTAAGTTTTTCAGTAAATTTAGTTACGTTTTTTGAGAAAAAGTAAAGGTTGTTTAGAGTCAGGAGTCTTTGTAGAGGTTGAGTCGAGTTTAGAGAAAATCCTTTTATAGGTACTTAGGTTAAAATAATTTGAGACTGATAACGTTAGCGTACAAATTAAATAAATTTAGCTAACCTACCAGTAATTGTTGTTGAGGTAGAGGTTGAGTTACATTTTAGTCATGGCCAGACTAATTTGTAAAATATTTTTAAACGGTCGCGTTAGAGCCCCATGCAAATAAGTGAGCTACGTGACTAGGCGTTGGGTTGAGTTGATTTAGGTGAGTTCTTAATTGAAAATTTCGAGTTCTGTTAGAGTTGATAATTGGCATAATCTAAATATAAATCTGAGCTGTTATCATCCTAACAGTAACTTTCAGGAACGATCCGTTGAGTAGAGTTGAGAATTGAGGTAGTTATAATATTTTTAGGTTGAGATTTTGAAAAAAAAAGCTCCTGATGATAAAAATCTTTTCCATTCCTTTGATTAAGGTTAAGTCGAGGCAATATTTTTAGCTAGAGTTTGAGATTCAATAAGTACAGTTAGTTGAGATTTAAGAATTCTTTCAGTTGACACATTATCTCGAATATCTTTAATGGTGTTTAATTTTGGCGGAACAACATTAACCGGGTGGTTAATGAGTTATGATTGGAAATTAACTATACAGATTTTGACAAGAAATTTTGAGTTTTAAAAGTCTCTTCATTTGTAAGAACTTTTCAAGTTTGCTCTTTTGAGAACATTTGAGTAGTGTGACAGTTAAAAGTAAAAATCTTTCTCTTTGAAAATTTTTATTTCCTTGAGATTGAGATAGAGTTCGTTGGTAGGTAAAACCACATATAGGTCCAACGTTTGAGATTTGATTTTCTTTTTGAAAATTTTATTCTGTAATAATTGAGATAGAGCTCGTTGGTAAGTAAAACCACATATAGGTCCAACGGTTGAGATTTGATTTTCTTTTTGAAAATTTTATTCTTTGAGATAGGGTTCATTGGTAAGTAAAACCACTTCATAGGTCCAATGATTGAGATTTGGTTTCTCGTTTGAAAAATTTTCTTTAGACAATGACAACATCTTTGGGGTTATTTTTGGTACTTTCCACCCTGGTGTTACCTAAAGAGAAAGTATCCAGCCATTTTTGAAAATAGGTCCAGTGGCTGATTTCTTGTATATATTTCTATACGCTTCTTTCCTTTCCTTTTTCGCCGTTTACGGCACACATATAAGTTCGTCTTTAATCTTTTTCTATCTCTTTCAATCTAAATTTATAATAATTCATATCTTCATAGCGGGTGAACGAACCACTTTGCAACATATACCATTTCGACATTTAATCTCTTTAGCCCTTTTTAAAGTAGTATATGCATAATACGTTTAAGAAGCAACATTACACATATAAGGCATGTTCCTATATGCCATCCCTTTTTGGGCCATAATTTATAACATCCATTCTAATTATGAATGGCGGTTATCCTGCCATTAGACCCGTCTCGGTAAATGAGAATTCTCTTGGACTTCTCCATCCATTTAAGGTTGGATCCAATTTCTTTTGGTCCTTCAAATATTAATTCAGTTTGGAGAATTATTTCCTAGTTCTTTTAAGTAAAGTAGGGACTTTACTCCCTATATTTTGACGTCAAGTTCCACCTTAGTCAACATATCAGTATAATTCTGAAGGTCTAACACATTTGTGTAAGTTTTAGAGTAATGAATTGAAGTTGAGATAGTTTTGAGTCTTTGAGTTTAGGTGTCTGGGTAAGTCTCGACGGGTTCTTGAGTAAGAATGGCCGCACAGTTCCAGTACCACTTTGAGTCGTTCAGTAGAGAAATTTAGTGACGTAGGTCTCAGTAGAGGGAAATCTTGGAAAATTAAATCTGTCTCACTACTGATACTTAGCGTTTGCGTTAAAGAATTTTGAGAAATAAAATCCGAGTTGGAGTTTCAGAATTTCATCTATTCTTGTGTTTTTGATAACCACTTGACTGAATCTTGTTGAATAATTTGGACGTTTTTGGAAAACAATTTTGACATTTTTGAGTATAGATCATTTAGATATCCCGATTTTGACATTTTTGAGTATAGATAATTTAGATATCCCGATTTTGACATTTTTTGAGTATGAATATCTTCGATATTTCGGTTTTGACATTTTGAGGTATGAATAATTTTGATTTGGAAGTGTCCAGATCAAAATACTTTGAGTATGAACAATTTTGACATTTGACCCGATTTAGACGTCTTGGAGTTTGAGGTGTAAGTAGAACTCTTAGATTTAAAATTTCTTTAGGCTTTTATATGTAGAAATTTAGTTTTGGCTCTTTTAGATTTCTCTATGATTTCCTTTGTTAGGAATCATATTTCGCTCCAAAGTCGTTAGGACGTTACTCTTAACTAACTAACGATCAAGGAAACCTTTTAGCTTTTGACGTAAATCTCTAGTCGCAGGGAAACGCACTAGAGGGGTGTATTTTGGCATTTCCGGCCTCATAAGCGGAGAATTGCCCTGTCGTCTAGTCAGCTGCTTAGCCCCCAGCTGATGAAGTAGGTGGTATTGTCTGGCGACATACCGACCATAGGGGCCGAATCTTTATGGCTTCGTCATCCTGGCAGTATTGCCAATTCACGAGTTTTGGTCGCTGAATTTCCTTGAGGTGTTCATGCAGACCCAACTCCTTGATTTTTGTGTGTAGGACGAAGTCGGTAATCGATTGACGACAGCCGGAGTTTCTCCAATGGAGAACTCTGTTTCACATAGTTTTAGTTTTATTTTATGGATGAGTATGGTGGTGGAGGTTATTGGTTCTGGTATAGTCTGTTCAACCAGAGGTTAGGGAAAATATTTAGCTTTCTTTTGAAAAATCTTTAGTTACAAGGTAGTGTACTAGAGGGGTGCATTATGTCATTTCCAGCCTTATAAATGGAAAGGGCCTGCCGTTTAGTCAGTTGTGGAGCCCCCGACTGATGAAGTAGGAGGTATAGCCATGCGACATGCCAACCACAGGGGCCAATTGTTTGAGCTTCGCTACATAGGCAAATATTGCCACCATAAGAGTTTTGTCTTTTTGAGTCCCTTTGTGTTCTCATAAGACTCAACTTATTTTATTGAATTATGTGTAGAGCGGAGTTAGTTTCCTAATAACGGCAGTCAGGTTTTCCTTTTGGGAGCCTGTTTAACCTAGTTTTAGTAACCAGAGTCCTACTGGCGGTTTCCGAGGTCAGGGCTCGCCCATATTGCTTTGTGTTTGAAACATGGAGTGTTTAAAACTTGTTCTTTCTGTCTTTTCTTTCGGTTTGTTGGGATTCGTTGATTGTTGATTCGAGAGGAGTTCTCTCGGAAAAGTTTCTTGTGGAGACTTTTCCTTCCTTTTTACAAGGGGGGGTGTGCAGCGTGCCTTGCACGCTACGTTTTCTTTTTCAAAATTTTAATTCTCGATTTGGAATATTTTTATAAAGTTCAGAAAAGTTATGATTGACTGTACATTTTCGCTGATGTAGGAGGCTGTATTAGGCAAAGATCACGAACGAACACCTGACAGCTATTAAGAAATCCTTGCTTTTGTTATTTGAGTAAGACGTAGAAAACATGTCTGGTCGATTTTCTGTCCCGGTTCTGGGTTTTCAGAGTTTGAAAAGTATATCATCTTATACGAATTAATTTTCCGCGTCTAATGAGACCACTCTCATCTTGCTACTCTAGATTTCCGATTAGTTATCCAGTTAAAACCTAAAATATTATTTCTTTGGGTGTGGGTTAAAAAAACATGAAAAGATAGTTGAGGAAACATATAAAAAACTTGCGTTTTGTTCTGAGACACGACAGGCCTCGAGTATATGCGGATTCACGATTGTGAAATTTAAGTTTGAATAAAGGGAGAGCGGGAGAGGTTGGTCGTACTGTTGAGAGTGTGCCGACGTCTAGGGCGAAAGAGCCGACACCGTCGCGTGCGAGTTTTAAGTGTTGCATACTGTCAATGATGAGATTTGGAGTGGAAAGTAGGTCAACATTTTCGGTTAGACGGCAGAGATGGTGGTTGGGGCGCATGAGTGGCGTCACCCTAGAAAAATTATAAATGGAGGTAAAGGACGCTTCAGGTTCATTTTTCGGTCTTACTGCGGCAGATCATGTAGCCTGTCTACAAGTTCGTAAATTAGTATTAGTCCCTTGTGTGAGTTATTATGGTGAAGTTGTTTCCGTGAAAGATGCAGTCTTGCGTGAGTAATCTTTTGAATTTAATTTTGGTCATTATAACTAATGTTCGCTTTCTTGTCTTTACAGACAAGGGACGTGGGTTTAGACGTAGTCTTGGACGTAGTTTTGGGACGTGGGTTTGGACGTAGTTTTGAACGTAGTTTTGAACTTTAGTTTTGATTTACTTTTGAGTTTCAAGTTCTAGAATGTTAGGTCCCGACTTCCAGTTTTGATTTTTAACTACTAATTTCCGATTTCCAGTTTTTGATTTCGATCTTTGAATTTCTAAGTTTTAACTTTTGATTCCTGAATTTTAATTTCGAACTTCTAGTTTCTGAGTTTTGAGTTCCAACTTTCAATTTTCTAATTTACACGAAAGTTTACATAAAGATTCGATCATGTGGAGGCTTAGGTAGGTACCTACCTAGGTAGGTATACTAACCTGTGTGAAGGGTGATATTTGAAGAAGCTTGGAGAAATAAAGAAGAGTGGTGGAGTTTAGTTTGTAGACATGGAAGGTTTCATCAGGCAGAGGTCCTAGTACGTTGATATTTGGTCATCACAAGGTAGCAGGGAGAGCAGTCCAGCTCATCCGGCACCTAGAGCATCCACCAAGGGGTGCTAACACCAGTGCAAAGGCAGTTCCAGCAACCATGCCGGTCTAGTCTTTGATCATCGCGCTTAGGTTAGAGGAACCTTAGTTCGTCAGTTTTTTGAGATGGAGTTTTGAAGAATAAGGTATGTCTTTATGAGTGAATAAACTTTTGCTATTTTCCGATAATCAAGAAAATTAAATAAATTCAAGTACAGTGTTTAATTGATTTCATCACCTATGACTTTCTAAGTGAATTTGATTTTTGATAATATGTTATGAACTTTTATTGTGGTCAACAAGTGACTAATGTAATGGTTATGTGTAAAAATAATTTATTAAATTTATCGTATGTGTTTAGGATTTCGAGTTGGAGATGATCATTTTCTAAATTAAATTTTGAATTTTAGATTTTGTAGGTAGATACCGATTTTTATATTGAAACTTTTGCTTAAGATAAATTTAAATTTTTGATAAATAACTTCTGATCTAACTCTGAGTTCTATTCAGAATCATACCTATGTGTTATAGTTTAGGAATTGTTTAATAGAATTTGAGCTTTGGAAATTTTTATCTGAACTATTGAAATGATATAGGTACCTATCTTGAATTTTAGTCAAGTAAGTTTGATATTATTGGTAATAAGGTAATATTTATGTTTGAATATTTGAGTCAGGATTACTGATTTTAATTATTAAATTGATTGTTGATATGTAAGATCTATTGGTGATTGCCAGTCTATTGTACTGATGATGAAATTGATTTTAATAAATCTTTGTATTAAAATTCAACAATTTTAGAGTTTTGAGTATCAACCCTCCTCATGTTCTTTTAAATTATTTATTCAATCAGTAGAGTAACATCAAGAATAAGGCGATATATCCTGGTATATTTTGGTGAGGTTTATTAATTTTTGGTTATTGTTTTTAAAATTGTTAGGAGTTACTACGGGTCCAGTCTGGTTCGGTGAATGCTGGATTTTCCAGAGGAAGGCCACATTTATCTGTCCCGGGCTGGATAATCACAACGAATCTTTTGTTTAAGTTTGGTTTTGGTTTGATACTTTGAAATTTTAGACGATCACTTTTCAAAATTTAAAATTTATTTTCTTTCGACATTTAGAATATTTGGGTGGGGCATTCGAAATTTGATATGTCCTACTCGACAGGCCAATGTGGCTAATGTTACAAATTTGCCTAGTCACATTGAGATCTGTCAATAGCCACCTCCTTCCTTTCGGGGTTAAGGTAAGTGAATTAGAATTATTTTTTATTAATCAACTTTTTGAGTGGGAGTAAGCGAGGGGGAGGAAGGCTCCAAAATATTTTAGTTTAGCTCGTCAAAATTGAAATGATAAATCTACAAACTTTTAGACTTCTACTCCTAACACTGCTCCATATAAAAATACCCTAAGGCTCTCGCGCCTCACCCTGTATTTTTTCCCCCAAGAAATTTTTTCTACTTCGGATATAAAAAAATGCCAATGGGAGCTAGATCGGGTAAATGGGGTGGGTGCGGAAGCAATTCGAATTTCGGTTCATGAAATTTTTCCATTGCGGAGTTGCGACCACGCACGTATGCATCCGAACGTTATTATACAGGGTGTCCCGTAAGTAATGGTCCGTGGTGAAATGGGAGATTCTTGGTTTAAAAATATTACGATCTGACACTACTTGCTCTAACAAAATCTTGATAATAAAAAAGATACAGGGTGGCAAAGTTGAGACTTAAAAATTTGCTTTTCAAAATATCTTGAAAAATTGTAAAGGTACGAACGTGAAAACTTGGTGATAGATGTTTTACGGTATGAGGAATCATAATTTGATATTCGTGTCGATGTATTTTATAGAGGGCGCCACTTAGGTCACGTTGACGACGTAAATGAACACATAACTTTTTTATCCTTCAGGCTATCGTGCATTTTATTGTGAAATATTAAAACTACATCATTCTTGAGAAAAAAAGATATACTGATTGTCAGTCTCAAAAGTTAGTGGTTTTCGAGATAATTGACAGTTAATGATTTTCTCTACTGATACTGTTCAGAATTTTTTGCTTACTGCTAGTAGTTGGAAAATTAAAAAATGCCGAGACATAATAATTTTTCAAATTCAGATAAGAGAGATATGATTTCTCTTTATTGCAAACAAAACTTCAATGGGCAAGCTGCGAAACGAGAATACCTGCCACGATATCCAAACAGACTGAAACCTGATAATCGACTATTAGTGTATTTTTTAATAAAAAAATACACTATTGAGGACGACATCACTTTTCGAAAATCACCCAAACTCATCAAATGTCCACCGATCATGACCCCCAGATCACGAAAAAGTGGTTTTCCAAAATTCACCTGCCCACGATATATATATATATATTTATATATATATATATATATAATAATGAGTAGTTTTTTTTTTTGCCAAAAACTAGTTAGACT